>PVIY010006295.1:31280-88675 GCA_004026745.1 Myrmecophaga tridactyla | reverse complement strand
CCATTGATCTGTCCAGAATCCATCAGCTACTTGCCTCGCCAACAGGGCATCATTTTGAAGTGATTTTCTGTGAGAGATCACACCATATTGATCCAGCGGGAGGCCAGAGGCCCTGCATGTTAAAAATTAAGTGTAGGGGGTTTGGGGTGAGGAGAGTCATGCAGTGTCCTGCTTCCTAGCTCCACTGGATGGGCCAGGACACAGGAGAGCACAGGGGCAGCTCCACTGTGGTAGGATCTCGGCTTGATTTGGAGCCAGCGAAAAGGCTGGTGGTCTGGATGACCCAACAGAAGCCCATGGTCCCAGCCCAGGTGCCCTGCCCTCGGCTCACCTGAGAAAACAGCAGGATCAGAAGCAGTACAAGCAGTATATAATGTCAAATTTTTACTACAGAAGTTG
The DNA here is from genome assembly GCA_004026745.1 of Myrmecophaga tridactyla. NCBI lineage: Eukaryota > Metazoa > Chordata > Mammalia > Pilosa > Myrmecophagidae > Myrmecophaga > Myrmecophaga tridactyla. The sequence goes on along the minus strand of PVIY010006295.1, from coordinate 88,276 downwards.
TAGATTTATAAACTTCATGCAGAAAATAGGGTGCCTGTATTACTTCCCTCCCCCATTAAACACACCTTGTATTAGCCTGGTGCATTTGATGTCCATTTGATGTATTTAGTTATTCATCTGCACAAGGAATTCACTTACTTTGTTTTTATTTCATTCACAATGCTGGGCAGGTAAGAGTCACACACGAAATTAGGACTTACAGTTTCTGGCCACCAGACGCTTAGGAGTCTGTTATGAAACAATTAGCAAGGGGTTTAAGAGGAAATATAAGGTTCAGGCTTTGGCATAAGAATGACTGAGGGCAAATCATCCTTCTGTCAGGTACTTTCCATCTGTGACCTTAGTGAGTTACCTCTCTGACTTGTTTTTTGATCTTTAAAATGGGGGAAATCATACAAATTTCATCTGGCATTCTCACATTGGAGATGGTAGATTAAAGTTTCTGGCAAGTAGAAGGTGTATAATATATGACAGCTATTATTATAAATACCTTCTGTAGATCTTGCTCTGCAATCTTCACATTTCTATTCCATATCTCTTACCTTATAGGAAGCAGGGGAGGGTGGGGAGGGTGACATTTGAATGTCTCCTATATGTTTCATATTCCCTAATAGGAACTTTACATTTCCATTCTACCTTCATCTTAATCCACCAAATGATTTAATGAGGTAGGTATTATTGTCTTACTTTAACATATGAAAAAATCTAAAGATCAGAAAAGTTCCCTTTCTTGCCCAATATCATATAGCATTATAATAAGTGTCAAGACCAAAATTAATTAGTATTTGGAATATAATTTATTCCAAAAAGTGTGTGCTGTGTCTACTATACTATATTTGGAGGTAATGAGGGTACAGCTTTGAAAGGAGGTGATGCAGTTGAATACATACATTCTGAATTTGAGCTCTGACACTTGCTAACTGTGTGACTTTGGGGGGGGCTACTAAACCCTGCTGTGTCTTGGTTTCTTATCTATAAGAAAATGGATTTTATGAGTTAATCATTGTGAAGTGCTTATAACAGCACCTGACATCTAAGTGTTACATAAATGTTTGCTAACTAAAGGAAGTGGTAAAATGAGAAAGACTTGTCAGGCCAGATCTAGTCTACTAGAAGGAAAACTACAACTAGACTTCAAGCTCCACATCCTTGGTCTCATCTGAATGGGTATTCAATAATATGAGTCACTCATGTTCAGTGGGTCTATTGAAGCAGAAGGGAAGAGTGACTTGATTAAGGAGGAGGGGATAGGTTCACAGAACTGGAAGGAAGACCAGAGATTATGTCTCACTTGAAAGAAAAGAAAATTGAGAACCAGAGAGCTTAAGACCTGCCTCAAATCTCCTAGCTAGTCAGAGGTTGAAAGGAGACCAGATGTCCGGGAGTGTTGCCTCCCAAAACACCCTCTGTGCCTTGAATCAAGCAGCCATCCAGGAAACGGAGACACTTAGCTACGTGAGGTTTCTCTCTGCCCCAAATCACAGTGGCGATCAAATTTATTCAGGCCTGTGCAATTTGCTTTCAGCAATAACATCTCTTTTAAAAAGACTGTGTTTGCTTCTTTCACCTGGGAGGCTCTGATTAATTGTAAAAACTGATAAAATTCTGCTTCATAGAGGCAGGATGTGTACTGCATAATCAGAAGAGGGTGAATCACAGCAGATGGGGCATAGCACAAGTCCCTGTTTAAGAAAAAAAAAAAGACAAACCACAAAGGACAAAGAAAAAGTGACAAAAGTAAACGCAGAAACTGTGGCTGAAAATAAGAGGCATCTCTGAGTAATTACCGGCTTTGGGACTTATCCCGACATCTGCTTTGTTGCTTTTGCTTCAAATATCCTCGAATTTATTCACCTTACTCATATTAATCAGCGGGCTAATTAAATCATGCATTGATATTATTATTCAGAGATATTTATTGCACTTTGTTCTTAAAGCAAAAGGACCCTTTTTCAAAAATGAGAAACATAAAATCTATATGGAGTCCTTAGACTGTATCTGCTCAATAAAAAAAATTACTTTCTATTAAAATATTTGCTTATCATATAAATATTTAAAAATGGTTTTGGGACAAATTCATCATTTTAACTGAGAGTGTTTTATATTTTCGAAGGTAAATTATTTTTATTACAATTTGTGGTAGATCAAATGTACCCCAACAAAGAGGTGTTCTTAATCTTAGTCAGCTGTCTTGTGGGTGTGAACTCATTCGTAAATAAGACACTTTGAAGATATTATTAGCTAAGGTGTGGCCCAACTGAATCAGGGCAGGACTTAATCCCTTTTACTGGAGTCCTTTAAAAGCAGAAGGGATTTGTGCGCTGTGAGTCAGAGAAGGCCATGGGAAGTCAGAAGAAACAGGAATTGCAGACAAGAGGACAGAACCGTCGCCACGTGGCAGGAGGCAGATACACGAGGCAAAGAACTTCCCAAGGATTGCAACAAGCCAACAGCAGAATACTATAGACTGGGGAAAGCATGGCTTTGTGACACCTTCATTTTGAACTTCTGGCTCTTGTGAAACTGTGAGCCAAATAAGCTCCTATTATTGAGCCAATTGATTGTGTGGCATTTGTCATAGCTATCTGGCAAAGTAAGAGTTTGCTTGGTACTCCAGGATAAGAATGTAACATAATGTATTTGTTTTTCCTCTATTATTATAAATTTTTGTGGTTTCCAATTTTGAAAGTTTAATATTAATATATTTATCTTCATACATTGAATTAATCGATAAGGGTTTTATTTTTTTTGGGGGGGGAAACTATGATTGTGAAAATCACACAACAGTGAACCCTAAGTTAAACCATGGACTAATGTTAATAATACATCTGTAAAAGTATGTTTCATCAATTATAACAAATGTACCATACCGATGCAAAATGTTAATTGGGCAGTATATAAGAAGCTTGTATTTTATACATTATTGTTCCATAACCCACAACTTCTCCAATTGAAAAAAAAAGATTATGAGAATCATATATTCCTGTAAGTTGCAACTAATAGGATTTTATTAATTGATAGTCATGATGTTGAACTATATTGTTAGCTGAATTCCATGAATTAAAAATAAGATCTCTAATAAATTCCCAATGAAGATATCACCACCTAAAACCATGAAGAATCTAAATAATAGTAAAACAAAGTGGGGAAAGCAGAAGGAATGTGAACTTTGCTGTCAGACAAAGCCAGGGTGCCAGCCAGGCTCTGCCCATCACTGGCAGCCTGAATTTCAATGCATTCCTTCCTCTCCAGATTTTGATTTCCCATCTGTGAACCGAGGTTGAAAGGACTTTTGTTGCCTGATAGTTTGAGCAGCCTATTAGAAAATATGCAAGAAACCATGCAGTCCTCTCATCCCTTTCCTCCTTAATGCAGGATCTAAACCACCTTTTCCTAGGAACGCATAATTACAATCCAAACTGGCATTTATTACCCTGTGTTTTGTACATAATTACATCAATTCTCCTTCTTAATTTACATAGATGAACACAATGTATGATAGTTAAATTGCATATCTTTATTTTTTTAGTAATTGCATTTCTAATCCACTAACACAAAAATTCTGGCCTAACCAATATGAAAGAAGTGTTATGATCAAACAGTTATTGCCTCTCACACATCAAGGTCCAGAAAAATAAAAAGCCCTGGCCATCCTGGACCACTTCCAGTCCACTTAATATTTTGGTTGTGTCCACATCTCTAGGTCCTCTGGGTTCTTTTTGTGTGTGTGTATGCTGTTTGGTGGGGTCACATTACACTCTTTTTCCATGTGAGTATCCCGTTATTGCAGCACCATTTGTTGATTTTTTTTTTTTTTTGGAAGTGCATGGACTGGGAATCAAACCCAAGTCTCCCGCATGGCAGGCAGAAATTCTATCACTGACTATCCCTGCATCCCTGTCCTGTGAGTTCCTGCTGTTGTCTCCAGTCGGCCAGGTAGCAGTGTCTCCTTCTACATGGCATAGCTCAGGCATCAGCTCCTCAATGAAGATTTTTTTCAGCCCCTGGTGTAGAAATAATCATGTTTTTCTATATGCTGTGTCCACTGCCCACACAATTGTTCTTCCTAATGTCAAGCTCATTTTTCCGAATATGTCTGCGCATGCCCATATCTGCCACTCTCTGCCCAACTTGAGGGCTAAGACAGGTGCCTCCTCTGTGGCTCTTCCAACAAGGCCAGGTGCACAGTGTGGAGTCAGTGTAGAGAGTAAAGGAATGGCAGAAAATGGATACCCAGTTTAAGTGGAGTGGTGGGCTGTGGCTTTCAATATAGATGGGCTTGGTTAGAGAAGCTTTGGGACATTTATTAGAGCCTTATTGGTATATTCAACATTCTGGTTTTGCATGTTGATTTGTGACAGGTCAATACAAAGAGCATTTTTAAATACTTTTGTTTATAGCTTTATAACATAGGAAAAAAGTAGCATTAAACATGTAAAATAATAGCCCAGTAGTACTGTTTGGAGGACTTTGAAGAGAAGGGAGCTAGTGGAGTTCATAAAAGGCATCCATCTGCCCACCCATGGAACAGCCACTGGGCATTTTTCAAAACTCAGTTGTTTCCAGAATGTCTATGAGATCCATGCTCAGATGGCGTATGGACAAGTAGACTGAGATGCTGTATGCCTTAAAACAAAAACAAAACAAAATAAAGCAAAAGATTGCAATGGATATCACATTCTAAATTAATTTCTTCAAGAGAATTTTATATGTTTTTAACAGCCTTCTTTTGGGCTTCCATCAAATTCCCAGTGGGTTTATAAAATCTGAATTAATCATTGTCTTCCCCTACAATTTCCTAATTAATACCAGATGAGACCCTGTTTTGATCAATTTACAGACTTTGTTGTATTCAATTAATTAAGAAATTGAAGGCATGGATTTTGTCATTACTGCAGACAGCCTCAAATGACCTGGAGTAATGTTTGAGGATTGCTGTGTACCTAGGAAAGTGGGCACCTGGCCACTGCTCCATTAGAATATGATGGAGGGTCAGAAAGATGGAACTGGACCTGGCTAAAAGAAACAAGTGCTCATTTGAAATTGGATGCAGGCAAACTGTAAGGTTTCATTCTTAAGCCAGAGGGGGAATCTATGATTGGAGAACATTTTTAATGGTGTATTTTCAGTAATCACTAATGGCAAGCAGTATTTTGTAATGGAAAAGATTTAGGTTTGAATCTCTATTCTGCCACTGCATGAGCTATGTGATTTCAAGCAAGTTATTCAGCCTCTCAAGACCAGTTTCCTGGATGATGAAATGCGGACAATAATATAATTTTGAGGAAATGAAATCGTTTAACACAGTGCTTGGATGATGGTTAGAAGTTTTAAAAAGGGCAATTATCATTATCATCAACATCATCATTAAGTGCTTTCATAATAATTGTTTCTTTGATTCCTAAAAAAATAATCTAGATGATAATGATAATTTTCCTCTTTTACAAATGACTAAACAAAGCCTCAGGGAACATTCCTAATTCCGTATGGCTAAAAAGAGATGAACTTGGAATTTAAAATAAGGCATCTCTGACTTCAAACTCTGAGTTCTTCCAATTAACTAATGATCCTTAAAGTATTTAAGTGAAATGATTGTAGCTGTCATACCTTGATTCTACATTTATAGCAATAGATACTGTTCACTTAAATTTGTAATACAAGTTTTCCTTTTAAATAAATATATTTAAGCAAAAAAACCTGAGTTGATTTGTAGACAGATGTTTTAAGAAATTTTTGCATGTGTGGTCCATATGTATTAGTCATCTATTGCTGCATAACAAACTACACGAAAATATAGCAACTTAAAACATTACCTGACAATCACTGTGGGTCAAGAATCAGGGTACAGTTTAACTGCTGCTGGTTCAGGGTCCCCCACAGGGCTGAAATGAAAATGTCCCCTGGGAGTGACTGTTGTCATGTCTAGGTTTGGCTGAGGCAGGTTCTGCTTCCAAGCTCTCCCTCTCTCTCATGGTGGTTGGCAGCTTTAAGGTTTTCACTGGGTATTGGCTAATGTACCAGTTTGAAACTATTATGTACCCCAGAAAAGCCATGTTTTAATCCTGATCCAATTTTGTGAAAGCAGCCCTTTCTTTTAATCCTGATTCCATATTGTAGGGTAGAAACTTTTGATTAGATTTTCTCCACAGAGATGTGGTATGCCCAATTGTGGGTATGGTCTTTTGATTAGATGGAGATGCATTTCCACTCATACCAGGTGGGTCTTAATTAATTTACTAGAGTCCTTTAAAAGGGGAAACATTTTGGAGAGAGTTCACAGTAGATGTAGATGCTTGGAAACCAGTTTCTTTAGAGCTGACAAACCCAACATGTGATGCAGACGTTTGGAGATACAAAGCGCAGCAGAAGTCACCTGGTGCCTTCCCATGAGATGCTAAGCACAACCCAGAGTTGTGTCCTGGAAGAGCTAAGTGAAGGCCAAGTGAGGAACTCCCACAGGAAACAGGCTGAAAGCAATGGAGCCTAGGAGCAAAGAACCAGCAGATGCTAGCCATGTGCCTTCTGAGCTGTCAGAGGTGTTCTGGATGACATCAGCCTTTCTTGAATGAAGTTAACCTCTTGTTGGTGCCTTAGCTTGGACATTTTCAATGCCTTAGAACTGTAAACTTGTAACTTAATAAATTCCCTTTTTAAAAACCATTCCATTGCCGGTATAGCACATTCTGGCAGTTTAACAAACAAATACAACTAGAAACATCAGTTTCTTGCTACATGGGCCTCTCCACAGGGCAGCTAACAGCATGGTAACTATCTTTTCTCAAAGCATGAGAGGGTGAGAGTGAGACAGCTCCCCAGCATGGAAGTCACTAGTTTGTCTGCAACTTAATATGGGAAGTGACATCCATCAGCTCTGCCATATTCTATTCACAAGAATTAGCCTCTCCTCAAAAGGAGGGGATTAGGATGATCTGGGGACTAGGTGCCATCTTAGAGACTGCCTACTGCATGAATGCTTATGGGGAAAGTAATGAAATGTACAGGTAAACTATTAAAGTTTTTGTAACCATTTCCTAAACAAACCGTCTATAAAAGGGGATGTTAGTTCAGAAAATCAGTCTTGTTCAGGCCTGCTTTTGGTATCTGGGAATCTGATTGGATAGCTTGTTCTTCAAGCTGCATTTCTAGTCCTAAACTCCTGTTTTACCTTCCACCTGAATTGGCCTGTAGATCACCCACACATACACACTTCCTCCACTTTTGGGGACTCAATTTCCCTAAGCAATCCTTTTATTCCCTTTCCTCTGAATCTCTCTTCAGACCAATCCCATTGCCTACAGTGACTTTTCCCTCACCATTTGATCCCATCCCAATCTCTTCTGATTGTGAAAAATATACCAAAGGCCCAGTTCAAATGCTACCTTCTCTATGAAGCCATCCCAAGTCAGGAGATAATTCCTACCCTGTGTTCCCAGAACAGTTTCTTGGCTCTCCTCCATGCCAATTGATTTTAACTCTGCTTTGAAAAAGATAACACAAGACAAAAGTGAGTTGGCACATCCTGTATCATATGCTGATATGTCTGTCTCCTCCACTAAAATTTCAGCTGCTGCAGGTTAGAGCTTTGTAATATTTATCTCTTTATCAACAATGCCCAGCCAGAGCATGGAACGGAACAAGCATTCAACGAATGCTTGATGCTTGACCAGCAGATTTGAATCAATCATTAACACGGAAACCTTATGTCAGTATTTTGCATCATGTCTCTGTAAACAATTATTACTTTTGTTTTCCCAACCTCTTACAAGTTGCTGAAATAACTTCTCAAGAAGGACCAGTGCTCACATCTTAAATGGAATCTTTTAAAACCATAGCAGACATTTAATTAGACATAAAGCTGAATGGAGAGAAAGAATTGCACCTGAGTGATGGTCACAGGGGAAATCACAATTCATGCCTACTGGGGGGAGTGAAGAACAGAGGAGGAATTTACAGCCCCTCAAAGACTCTGAAATTCAGACTAGGAAATGCCAGTACAATAAATTGGTGGGGTATAACATATTGATTGGTCTGTATTTCCACCAAAAAGGGTGAGATAATTAGCTTTGGCCTAGTCCAGTATTCTCCAGGTACAGTCACAGAACTCTAATGTTACAAGGTGTCTCTTGGGAGGGGGAGGGGGACGTCTCTGCACAAATGAGTTTAGGGAATGCAATGAATGCCATCTTCTTCTTGAGTTTTGGAAATCATATTTACATGCTAAAGTCACTGAGAAGTCTTGAAGCAAAGAAACCTGTTTGAGTTTAACTGAAAAATTTTCAAACTTATTGGATCACAGCATTCTTTTTTTCTTCTATCAACTATTGTCATCCTATGGAATTAATATTCTATGGATAAGACTTGGAAAATGCAACTGTAGCTCTGGAGTGCCTGGTCTTGACACATATAGCATGCTTAGAACAGGTATTTCTTGCCTCTGGAGCTGAAAGTCCCTTCACTTCAAACAGACCTAGCTGAATAGGTAGATGTAGTTCCATGTTAGCATCCACAGCTGTGCCAGCACTCTAGCAATTCTTGATGAGACAGGAAAACATCAGATTCTTTCTCTTTCAAATCAGTGTCAAAGGTTTTGGTAGAGCTCAGATGGTAATATCTATAGAGATCATTTTCTCCATATGCACTCTGAAGCAGAGAAAGTGAATTATCAGAGAGAGAGGGGAAAGAATTCAGCAGACCTTTGGAAAGAGGTAGGAAAGAAGGAGCTTGAGTCCCCAGAGAACTAGAGAGGGAGACTTCACCCACTGGCATTCCGATTCCCATGAAGCTCTGCTGAACTTCCCACCCTTGGTTATTATAAAGTACCCCTGTATGTCCCTACTAAATTCCTCTTTCAGCTTTAGTTTCTCTGAGCTGAATTTTGTTGCCTTCAGCAAAAGCACCTTAAACATGGGATCAAAAGTAGAAACATTTCAGCTCAAAGGACATTTACTAAGCAACTATACATTCGAAGCTCTGGTAAGTGTTATGAGGATCAAGGAATTTTATGACTGGCCTTGCCCTAGAAAGGATCACAAATAAGAGATACAGTCACACAGGTCCAGATTTTATGGCAATATGGCTATTGCTAGATAAGGGTGTGCTAGAGGAACTGTACCTAACTCATGATGAGTTTAGGAGGAGAAAACTCCCTGATATAGGTAATTCTTAGGGTAAACCTTGAAGTTTGTGTTTTCAAGGAAAAGATGTACAGCATGGGAGAGCTTGTCTGTGACCTGTGATTGGGTGTTGACATGTGAAAAAGTGCTAAGAGTACAGAGGAAAAAATAAATGTCATGATTAGAATCTGTAGAACTATATGACTAGCTGTGGGAGATGAAGCCAAAGAAGTGATCAATGGATATATGTCATGGGTGTAAGAAAGGAGAGCCACTGTGTAATATAACTAAGGTGCTAAGAATCATCATGTGAATGAATAAGCAGTTTCCAACCAGGAAAGTAATATGGTCAGATTTCCATTTTAGAATGATATTTTTAGTAATTGTGTATAAGAGAATTTGACATGAGCAACATGGAAGGCAGAAAGAAGATTAAATAGTGGTGATGGACAATGTGAATGGTCTGGAAGAGTGACTATTAATCGTGAAATAGTCATTTGTAATTAATAATATTTTAATAAAGAAAAAGTTCTTAGAGATTTCTCCGGTACTTAGACACATTCTCTCACACCTCCAGTCTCCAGATTCTCTTGGATGGTCAACAAATTGCATATTTTCCCCAACCCTATAACTCCAGCCTACAAACATGTCCTGCCTTATAGAGCCAAAGTGAGCCTAAGCATTAATGGTATTGAGTTATTGGATCTTCATGATAATAGGTCAATTCTGCCAATGAATAGTACATGGAACTTGTACCCTTATAGATGAGGACCTGGCATGACACCGATTCCTTCCAGGATCTGGCAAGAATAGGGCCTGTTCATCTCTAGGGCTGAGTTTTCTCACCTTCAGAATGAATATATTAGAGCTGTTGTTTCCAAATATTTTGTTCCATGGTGATCTTCTTACCAAAAGAAGGTATTCCTGAAAGTCCAATACTTGAAAACAAGTGACAGAGAAACTTCTTTGGTTGAAGCAGAGTGTAGAAAGCCCCAAACCCTCTCCCTAAACCCCTGTAGTGAACTCAAAGGTGCCCAGAGAAATTCCTAGAAGTTCCCAGTAACACTATTTTAAAAGTAGAGCATCTCAGTGGTCCTATTAGCATTTTATATTATCTTTGTATGGTGCATTGATGGCTGTCTTACATCCATACGAGCCAACTTGACACTTCTAGTATCTATGATTTGCCCCCCTGGATTCCACAGCATGGGAGAAGAAGGTTTATTCATTAGTTATACTGACCTTTCTCCAGTAGCTGCTGGGAGAGGGCTGCCAACACTTATCAGTGAAATCCTTATAAAGTAATTCCTATAAAAGAAAGGGCAGCTGGAAAACTATTCTAGACTGCATGTTTGTCTCACTAATTGTCATTGGTGAGGAATGACAATTCCAGACTCAGTGTGTGCCTCTATATATGGGGTTCAGTAATGCCAGCCCAAACTTCCCCAAGTTTCTTGTGGAAGTTTAAACAGACTGTGATATGTGAAACGATTCTTATTCAACCACTATCGACAACTTTTTCTTAAAAATTTGTCATTCTATGACACAATCAAATCACTGAAATGAAAATGTTGTTAACAAAACAAGCTAACATGCACACTACATACTGAATTAGCATCACTGCAAAATGGTCAATGCCCAGCCATATGGCAACGTGAATCTGACATGGCATAATTGTATGAAAATGGCTGCAGAGCTAGTTTTGGATTGATAAAACCGGTCCAATAACTGTTTTCTCATTTTATCGCGAGTGCTTTCCTATTCTCACAGTAACGTGCCACCACATTTTCTCTGTTGCGCTTGATAAGGGCAAATTGGCACTATGGGATGGAACACAGCTTTATTCAGTCCCACAGTTCAGCCTCCAATTGACTGGAAGAGTTGTACAAATTGTTTTCCCTTCGTTCAGAGACACTTATCAAGGCCCAACAAGGAAGATAATTCAGGCCACCCGCCAGGCAGACAAATCTCTCAAAAAAGACAGCACTGAGCCCCCCAGCATAATGAAATTGTGAGACTTTGCCAGTCCTGGAGAAAAAAAGGAACTTTCTGTAACAGATTGCTTAATAAGGGGTACCCAACAGAGTAATTTAGTGAAATATTTCAAAGAGCTATTCAGTCATGCGGTTGTAACCTCCCAGGCTCGTGTGAAGAGCAGCATGCTGCACAATACTCTGCTTGATTTGTGGCTGCTTCTACTCCTTCATAAACCCAGCACCTCTCAGGGTAGCCTTCAGTAGAATTATGTTTTCTTTTTTTTTTAAGAAAAGAAAAAAACCCTTAAACCCTAAAACCCTAACCCTAACCCTAACCCTAACCTGGTTGGTCACCAACCAGGTCTCCAAACCCCGGGATTAGAAATAACCTTAAAAATAAATATGAAACCCAGTCACAATTAGATGGCATAAGGTTCATCAACAGCCTTCCGGTTAAGGGATCAGTCAGGCAATGGTGCTTTCTTGCCATCACTATGGGCAGTGAAAGCTTACTACCTCTTGAGTAAGCACAACTCATTCATAGGCAACATTCTAGCACCTCTGGGCCCTAAATGCTTTCTTTCCTTCTCTGCCTCCTAGAGTCATAGAAAGTTAGAAGCAAAAAGGACTTTATGTCCATGTATCTCAATGCCCCGTGCTTTATAAGGGAGAGAACTGAAGCACAGAATACTTAAATAATTTATTTAACATCAAATAGCCAGGAAGTTGAAGGTGCAGATGATAAAAACAGCAGCAGTAGGAACAACAACAAACAGTGATAGTGGATTTTGAGCTATTGTTTTTCTACACTCGGGAGGCTTTAATTCATTTTCCATACAAAATGACATGCTAGACATTGAACTAGAGAAAGCCAGTAGAACAAGAATAGTCCCCATTCTTCCCCAAGTTATTCGAGATGCAAAAAGGCCAAGCACTTAATCTAGCTACCTTAATTTCTGCTGTTTCAAACTGAGAATAAAGAAAATGTGCAATATTTATATAAATACCTACCATGAACCAGGTATATGATTCTTGTTATTAGACACAGGATGTAAGTATTATGATTCCATTGAGAAGTGAAAAAATGGGCACACAGACATATTGGATGATTTGCTCAAGATTTTTCAGCCAATAGTGTAGAGTGGGGATAAGAACCCAAACGTATCTTAGACCAGAGCCCATGGAGCAGTAGGAAAGCACCTGCCAAATGTAGGTCAACTGGAGACCAAGCTTATATATTTGAAGGAAGGTTCTCTCTCAGCACTTCCTCTCCAGAGATGCAAAATGCAACCATGTAAAGCCATGTATTATTTTAAATAAAGTCTTTGCTAAATGAGTAAAATTAGGCACTGGGATGAGGGTTTGGGCCTATTCTGCTTGGATCTCCCCAGAGATGGGATGTCACTGCTGACAAGTCAAAGTGGGTGACCTCGAAATTTCTGAGACTTCCAGGCCAAGATGGCGGCTTAACAATGTGTGCGCTTTAGTTTGTTCTCCAGAACAACTACTAAATAACCAGACACAGTACAGAACAGCTCCTGGGGCCACATCAGTGACTGGACACACAGCATACCCCAATCTGGACCAGCTAGACCGGCTGCAAGCCCCCCCAGAACCGTGAGTTTCCCAGCTGCGGGGGCCGGTGCCCCCCCCCACAGGCTGCTTCCCAGAGGGGAAAGGAAAGAGACTTTACCAGCAGCAGGGGCTGAGCCCAACTAAAAGCCAATTGTGGAATTAATTAATAAATTCTGACTACTAAAAATAGGCCCCCAGTTCAGGTGAAACTGGTCAAAGCAGAGGTCGCTTATTTTTGCCCTGGTGCCAAGGGGGCAGGGCTGACGGAAAAAGACAAAAAAAAAGAAGGAAACAGAGGTTTTTTGTGGCTGTGTTTCCACAAAGGCTTGACTGCCTTTGGATACAGTGGCAGGGCTCCTCAGGCTGCAACTACCCCAGGCATAGGCAGAAAAAAATCGTTTGAGGGCTTGTCTGAAGACTGTGCCTTCCCCAGGGGAAGGGTGAAGCGCAACCCAGGTGGAATCCTCTCTCAAGGAATTCAGACACCAGGGCTTGGTAATTTGAAGCCATTAAAACCAGCCTACAACCTCTCCTCTGTCTCTACCACACCCCCAGCCAAAGTTAAAGGTACTGCATCATCTTATGCTGGTGGGACCTGCAGGCAGACAAGCACCACATACTGGGCAGGATAAGAAAAACAGAGTCCAGAGACTTCACAGGAAAGTCTTTCAAGCAGCTGGGTCTCACTCTCAGGGAAAACCAACGCAGGTGACTCTTTCCTCCTAATAGGAGGCCAGTTTGGTCTGGGGAAATCCGGCTGCGGTCTATAATACCTAAGTAGACCTCCTAAGTGTGGGGGGAAAAAGGCTCCATACAAGCAGAGCAAGAAACAAGAGAACAAGAACTGAAAAATTCTCCTCTGTTAAACAAAACTTAAGCTAGAGGTCCAGATAAAGCTGAAATGAATGTCAAAGTACAGATAGACAACAAATTCATTCAGCAAGAAAACCCTAGGTAAAAGAAGTGCAAGCAATCTCCAGAATAAACTAATTAAGGGGGAATTAAATGCCTAGATGCCAGCAAAAAATAACAAATCACACTAGGAAAAGTGAAGATACGGCCCAGTCAAAGGAACAAACCAACAATTCAAATGAGATACAGGAGCTGAAACAATTAATTCAGAATATACGAACAGACATGGAAAATGTCATCAAAAACCAAATCAATGAATTGAGGGAGGATATAAAGAAGGCAAGTAATGAACAAAAAGAAGAAATTGAAAATCTGAAAAAACAAATCACAGAACTTATGGGAATGAAAGGCACGGTAGAAGAGATGAAAAAGCAGTGGAAACCTACAATGGTAGATTTCAAGAGACAGAACATAGGATTTCTGAACTGGAGGATGGAATATCTGAAATCTGGCAAGAAAAAGAAAATATAGGGAAAAAATGGAAAAATATGAGCAGAGACTCAGGGAACTGAAAGATAATATGAAGCACATGAATATACGTGTTGTGGGTGTCCCAGAAAGAGAAGAGAAAGGAAAAGGAGGAGAAAAACTAATGGAGGAAATTATCACTGAAAATTTCCCAATTCTTATGAAAGACTTAAAATTACAGATTCAAGAAGTGCAGTGTACCCCAAAGAGAATAGATCCAAATAGACATACTGCAAGATATTTACTAATCAGAATGTCAGAGGTCAAAGAAAAAGAGAGAGTCTTGGAAGTAGCAAGAGAAAAGCAAACTATCACGTACAAGGGAAGCCCAAGAAGACTATGCGTAGATCTCTCAGCAGAAACCATGGAGGCGAGAAGACAGTGGGATGATATATTTAAATTATTAAAAGAGGAAAACTGCCAACCAAAAATTCTATATCCAGCAAAATTGTCCCTCAAAAATGAGGGAGAAATTAAAACATTTTCAGGTAAAAAATCACTGAGAGAATTTGTGACCAAGAGACCAGCTCTGCAAGAAATACTAAAGGGAGCACTAGAGACAGATATGAAAAGACAGAAGAGAGAGGTGTGGAGAAGAGTGTAGAAAGGAAGACTATGAGTAAAGGTAAAAAGAAGGAAAATTAGATGTGACACATAAAATCCAGAAGGCAAAATAGTAGAAGAAAGTACCCATGCAGTAATAACACTAAATGTTAATGGATTAAACTCCCCAGTCAAAAGACATTGACTGGCAGAATGGATTAAAAAACAAGACCCATCTATAGGCTGTCTCTACTCAAAGGACATGAGAGCAGGGACACAGATGGACATTTGCACACCAATGTTTATAGCAGCATTATTTACAATTACCAAGAGATGGAAACAGCCAAAATGCCCATCAATGGACGGGTGGCTAAACAAACTGTGGCATATACATGCGATGGATTATTATGCAGCTATAAGACAGAATAAAGTTATGAAGTATGTAACAACATGGATGTACCTTAAGGACATTATGCTGAGTGTGATTAGGCAAAAACAAAAGGACAAATACTGTATGGTCTCACTGATATGAACTGACATTAGTGAATAAACTTGGAATATTTCGTTGGTAACAGAGACCATCAGGACATAGAAATAAGGTAAGATATTGGGTAATTGGAGCTGAAGGGATACAGACTGTGCAACAAGACTGAATATATAAACTTGGAAATGGACAGCACAACACTACCTAACTGTAATACAATTATGTTAAAACACTAAATGAAGCTGAATGTGAGAATGATAGAGGGAGGAGGGCTGGGGGCACAAATGAAATCACAAAGAAAGATAGATGATGAAGACTGAGATGGTATAATCTAGGAATGCCTAGAGTATATAATGATAATGACTAAATGTACAAATTTAAAAATGTTTTTGCATGAGGAAGAATAAAGGAATGTCATTACTGCAGGGTGCTGAAAATAGATGGTAATTAATATTTTAAATTTTCAACTTATGTGTGAGACTAAATCAAAAAATGTTTATTTGGTACAAAATTTATATTTTGACTAGTGCATCTCCTAATATAACTTATGTAGATAGTTGGTTGTACAACATAAGTACATGGAACCTTGGGTAGGACATTATATTTTATTGGTTTGTCCAGAGTGATGCCCCAATGAATCCCAGAGTGATTTGATGAGTGAGTGGAAAAGTATTTGCAAAGTCCCCTTCGGGGAATGGTGAGAACGAGGGAAAATTCAACCTCCCCAAGTTGAATTCTTGATATTTTCACAAGCAGTGCAGACGGCCAAAGCTATAGGCTGAGTCCCCAGTCTTGGGGTTTGTTCACATGAAACTTAACCCCACAAAAGATAGGTCAAGCCTACTTAAAATTAGGCCTAAGAGTCACCCCCAAGAGAACCTCTTTTGTTGCTCAATGTGACCTCTGTCTCCAGCCAATATAACAAGCAAACTCACCACTCTCCCCCTGTCTACATGGGACATGACTCCCAGGGGTGTGGACCTTCCTGGCAATGTGGGACAGAGATCCTAGAATGAGCTGAGACTCAGCATCAAGGGATTGAGAAAAACTCTAGAATGAGCTGAGACCCAGCATCAAGGGATTGAGAAAACCTTCTCGACCAAAAGGGGGAAGAGTGAAATGAGACAAAGTGTCATTGGCTGTGAGATTCCAAACAGAGTTGAGAGGTTATCCTGGAGGTTATTCTTACGCATTAAGTAGATATCACCATGTTACCAAAAATGTAATAGAGAGGCTGGAGGGAATTGCCTGAAAATGTAGAGCTGTGTTCCAGTAGCCATGTTTCTTGATGATGATTGTATAATGATATAGCTTTCACAATGTGACTGTGTGATTGTGAAGACCTTGTGTCTGATGCTCCTTTTATCTACCTTGTTAACAGACAAGTAGAACATATGGAATAAAAATAAATAATAGGGGGAACAAATGTTAAAATAAATTTAATTTGGGATGCTGGTGATCAATGAGGGGTATGGTATGTAAATTTTTTTTTCTTTTTCTGTTTTTCATTTTATTTTTCTGTTGTCTCTTTGTTTCTTTTTCTGAATTGATGCAAATGTTCTAAGAAATGATCATGATGAGTATGCAACTGTGTGATGATATTGTGAGTTGCTGATTATATATGTAGAGTGGAATGAACATATATTAAGGGTGTTTGTGTTTCTTTCTTGTAATTTTTTTAATTAATAAAAAAAATATTTTAAAAAGTGGGTGACATCAATTCTACACCCCATTCCTTAGGTCACTGCCACTACTTTTGTGCCTATCAATTTCTGATGTGTTTCCATCCCCAGTGGCAGCAGGGCCCCAAACAGCCTGTGTGCACAAAAGCAGTGAGCCAGAAGTAGCTGGGTATTTATGTCATCTCCAGAGCTTGACTAATGATGAGTGCAGGTGTATAAGTACCCCAGCTGCCTTATATCTATTTTGAAAATTCTGAGGTGTGATCTTCATTTGTTTCCAAGACTCCCCAGAGAGATGGACCCAAAGTAACCTTCCAAGGAACTATTCTTGATATCATATGCTTCATCGGCTTTTATTTCTTCCCTGTCCTTCTTCCTCATTTCTGCTCTGGAAAGCCCAACCTAAGACACAAGAACAGCCCATCCATTGTTTGACACCCCCGATTGTTAAATTTTTTTTCCATATATGCAGTAAATTTGGACTGGTTATAAGTCCCACCCAACAGATCTATTCCGTCCTCCCATGTGACAGAGCTCTCATCTAATGCCTCTCTTATTTTGTTTGGTTGATAGTGCCTATAGGTGCCCCTGGGTCTTCTCCAAATTGCAAACAAAAATCATTGTGCTGGCTCAACACTCACATCATTAGAAGCTAAAAATAAAAGAAATCATTGATGCTTTCTCATCTGTGATCTGGGATCACTTTGTAGAAACTGTGTGATGTTTGATGACAGGCAAAGCAAGTAGCATCATCTCTGACACAGCATAGGTCCTTGATAAGGGAGTATTTGAAGTGTTACTGACTATCATGACTAGGACAGAGAAGTTGCTACCCTCCTCTGCCTTGGATTGAACAGTGGATCTCAGGTGCACCCAATGCTTTACCGTGTTGTTTTCAAAGGCAGAGACTCACTTCAGTGTAGATAGCTGACCTTGAATGCTAATTCTTATAATTTTCTGCCAGTGTCCTGGTACAGAATGGCAAAGCAATAGAAACACAGCCTTCAGGGATGAAGTCATTTTGACTCAGACTTCCAGGCCCTTGTGAGATCCATGTGACTTCTCTGGGATGATTTTCTCAGTTCAGAACATTTTTCAGGGGGTGAGTGAACGTCCTCACGACACTTCGCCATCTTGATGAGAAATATTCCACTTGCTGGAGCCATGAAGGCTGTTGACTATGGAAGGGAATGAAAATGGTTTACCAGGCAATTGGGTGGCAGACTCATGGTTAGCTAAATTTCTCAAAAGGTAAAATTTGGTACCAGATCTTCTCAAGAAATTCCTCGCACTTCCTGAAGTCTTTTTACAGGGCTGGAGAGTATTTGTGTGGGTTGTAAGTGGGAGGATGCAGTTGGAAGATAATGAATATTCCACAGGGAAATTCAACCCCCCTGTACAAGTGATTAAGTCCAGCAAGCCCGTGTGGGCATCGGCACCACTACCCCACCCCCACAAGAATCGAAACACCTCCACTTGGGCTTGCCTACCTTCTGGCCAGTTACTAGCACTCTGACTACCGCTTGTTTACTTTGGGACAGATGCTTGCTAAGCACTTTGCGTACATTATCTAATTTATTCCAAGCTGTGTCCCTAGGAGAGAGGGGCTGTTACCTTCACATTATGAGAAAATATAAGTATAAAGGTGTTAAATTATTTTCTCAGGTTCATCCCCTTGTAAGTGGTGGGTCTTGAATATGAACACAGAACCATGTGATGCCAAAGCCGTGCTGGGAACCACTAGTCCCCTTGGTCTCCTCTTCCCTTGCTCTGATGCTCCACCTCCAGGGCCCTGACTACCTAAGCCAATTCTAGAGTTCCTTTTTCTAAGACTAAACTTTGCTCCCTAGACCCCTAGCCTCTTTATTAAAGGAATCTGGCTTGATCCTGATGGGAAAGAGGTGCCTGAAGTACAGGGGAGTGACTGGATTGGATCCTTTTTCAGAAAAGTGCCTTGAATGAGTGGGGAAAATGGATCAAAGGAGATAGGCCTGTGAGTAAAGGACTCTTCCATGCCTGAATTTACCACTCCCAGCTTATTTCTCCACTCCCCTCACCCCATCACTGCTCCCTGCACGCCCTGGGCTGGGCTGTGCAGGATGTAGGAGGTGTGAGAACTCTAAGGATAAGGATGCTTGGCTAGGAGTCAGGAAATGTCTTTGGTTCCAGAACCGGAAAAAGCTGAGCACACAGATGCCAGGACTTCATCAGCGGCTGCCCAGGACGTAGGCTGAGGTGTCAATACAGAACACCCTCAATTAGCTCTGCAGGTGGAGTATTCTAGACTAATATCAAATGGTGTTATCCAGTTGTGTCTTCTCTCCAGGCCTCAGTTTCCCACTCTGTAAAGTCTAAGGGTTAGGCTGGAATAACTTTAAAGCTCCTTTTAAGATTTTTAGCTTTACACAATGTAACAAATATTGGCAGATTAGCTAATGCTTCTCAACGTGCTGTGTCTTCACAAATGAAGACAGCACTAATGATAGAAATCTCAGCACCCACCGTGTGCAAGCACCACAATGATTGCCTTGTGTCTAGAGAAGCCTTCTCTGTCCACCCAGGGAATCACAGTAACCTACGTTATCATGTATTACTACTAAAATTACTTGTCTCTTTACTTTTCTATTATAGTAAAATTTGCATAAAAATAAGTTTAACTACTTTGCAGTGTACAATTGTGTTAACATTAAGCATGCTGACCGTGCCGTGTAGCCTTCAACAGCATTTGTTCCAAGCATTTTTATCATTTTAAGATGAACCCTCTTCCCTTCTCCTCCCAGCCATTGATAGCCACTATTCTGCTTTCTATTACTATGACTTTGCTAATTCTAAGTATTTCAGGTAAGAAAAGCTGTACAATATTTGTCCTTTGGTGTATGATTTATTTCATGCAACATGATTTCTCCAAGATTCATCCATGTTGTAGCTTTTATTTCTTTACTAGGAAATTGTGCTGCTACAGTCATATCTTTAGAATAAAAAATATTCCTGTAACATAGTAGGTGCTTAAAAAATGTGCCAAGTGAATGAATTAAACTGAGATTATCATTTCTGAACAGACCCAGAAAAGCAGATTTGTTCAAAGCTGCACAGAGTGCAAACTTTAAATGGAGTGGTTGGATTCAAGCTCAAGGTTTTAATCCAAACTCTGTGCCATCTCTCCTACACTGCCTGGTCTTTTCTTGCCTACTTCATGCCATTCTTAAACTCAACCTCCTAATTTTCAAGAAGAAAAGAAAGATCTGGCAATAGGTGTCTGTGTTTGCTTGGGGAAATATGTATCATTATAGTATAAATAGATTAATAGAGACATTTAGGAAATCCAAAGTTCATTATCACCTAACTTTGGTGTCCAGCACAAGCACTTGTCAATTCTCACTTAACACTTCTTTCATTTTCTGTTTTCAACTGGGTGGAGGAGGAACTGTCTATTGTTACTGCAGGAAGGAATCATTGACTCAATTTCTTTCTCCTTGAAGATGAAATAAACCACTCAGTTTCAAAAATTCACTTAAGCTATTAGTATCATATCCTGGAGTACTTACAAAATTCTAGACGCAAACTTCTGAAAGTTGGAGAAACCCCTTGAACTTTTGTTTCTCTATTTCAAAAAAAATGAAAGAGGCAGAAATGTAATTCTTCATTAATAAAGTATAACTCTGCTCTAGTTTTAAGATTGGAGAGGAAAATACCATTCTTATAATATATATACCATAATTTTATACGTGATTCTTCAGCTGTACCACCTCAATCCTATTTTCTCTATTTGGGATTATGGGGGAAATAAAGTTCTGAATATAGCATAAGACCCTATTCCAATGTGATGTCTTTGTGGCTAATTTTCTGGCATGGTTTGAGGACCTTGTGACCAGTCAGGACTTGAAGCTCTGCAAGAGCAGTGAAAAGCATAGACAACCATCTGTGGTCTTCTTTAATGGAGAGGTACAATCTTTGCGGTCTTTACTAAAAGAGCAAATTGCTATTTTGATGAACTGTCAGCAGATGTAGTAGATGATTTGGAATTAAAATTATAGTTGGAATTATTCATTTTAGGTAGTTTCTAAATTGATTTCCAGTAATCCTCAACCTCCTGTATTCACTCCTCATAGTCTCCTTCTCTTGAGTGTGGGCTGGAGCTAGTGACTTACACCTAATGAATAGAATATGGCAAAAATGGCAGGATGGCACTCTCAGGATTAGGTTATAAAAGACTGTGACTTTCTTCTTGTTCTCTCTCTCTCTCTCTTTCTCTTCTTATTTTGATAAAGCAAGCTGCCTATGGTGAGGTCCATGTGACAAGAAATTGAGGGTGGCACTGGTCAATAGCCAAGAAGTAATAGAGGCCAAACAGCTCACAAAGAATATTGCCAAAAGTCACATGAGTGGAGTGAGTTTATAGGAGGCACAGCTCCAATCCAGCCCTGAGACAACTCAGATTGCCCTGGACAGTGTGGCAATTATAGCCTGTGAGAGACCTTGAGCCAGAGGACTCAGCTAAGCCACAGGTAGATTTCTAACTCACAGAAACTATGAGATACAAAAGGCTGTTGCAAGTCACTGAATCTGTTGGTAATTTGATACACAGCAATAGATAGCTGATACAAGTACCTTTCACCGAAAGGAATCATCTAAAGAACTCTTGGGGCATCAATGAGAGGCTAGTAAACTGACTGAAAAATTTGGATTTCAGCAAAAATTGCATTTAATAAAACTTCATCAGAAAACATCTTATTAACCATTGTCAAGGGAACAAATTATTTAGAAACAGCTTCAATAAGAAATATGTAGGGCAATATTTACAAAACCACAAAATATTGAAAAATAGAAAATAGTACTTGTATCATCAGATGTAGATCGGATTTCCAGATGAGAGAATGAAAGACTAAACTAGTATTTATTTTCAAATAGCTTTAAAGTAGAATGAAATTTCTATTAATATCACAACAGATTGTCTACTTAACTAGGAAAGATTAATGCAAATTTATCTCATAAAAATAAGTATGTAAAAATAGCAGAAAATTGTTTTGAAACAGAAGTCAAATACGGAAGAACTAATCTTATCAGATATTAAAATGCTATAACACTACGAAAATTAAAAGAATCTGAATTTTGACCCAGGCCTAAATAAACATATGGAAATACCAGAAATATAATTCCTAAATCTTAACAATGTTATACTGAATAGATAGGCTTATCAAGTCATATTTGTTGATTAATTAACTCTTGTGCTTTTGTAATTAAAACTAATGGTCACACACCACAAGCAAACATAAAGTAATAGTATATTAACTATTAAATACAGTTCAAAACATAAATTAAAAATTGGAAGAAAATAGAAGCTCAAATCACTAGAGCAGTAGTTTTTAAATTTTACCAAAACATATGATACATATTAGCAAAAATATGAATCATGAAGATCTTAAAATACAGAATTCCAGCCCACCCACCCCTTAAATTCTGATTTACTCACGTGCATTTTTAATAAGCACCTCTGATAATTCTGGTGCTGGGGGTCAACATAATTATCAAATTTTGAAAAGTATTACTCTAGAAACAAGAGACCTTTCTAAGCCACTAAGAGTAAAATGAAATGAAAAGAGAGAAGATATTTGTATAGACCAGGGAAACAAATAACTGAACAAAGATATCTAGGCTGTGTAAAAACATAATGTAAGTTTATTACTGGGAAACCATATTTGTAGCAAATATGGCAGAGGTTATTAACAATAATGAACAGAATGCTCAAACAAATCATTAAGAGATTTGTTTGAATGTCTGTGAATAACTGAGAAAAGAGTATCTCCCTCCTCACAGTGGAAATGTATTTGTTCAAAAAGCAATGGCAAGATATTCAAACTCCCCAGTAATCACAGTCATACAAAATGAAAATCACCGCAATGAAATCCCATTGCTTAAATATCAAATTTGCAAAGATTTGTGTGTGTGTGTGTGTGTTTAAATGTCTGTATGGCATGCTTTCAAGGATACTAAAAGATGAAAAATCTTATGCATTTCTAATTTTTGTGTAAATTGGTGCAACCCTTTGGGAGAGCAATCTGGTAATATGCATTGCAAGCATTATAAATATCCATAATATTTAATGGAATAGTTCCATTTCTGAATGGATCCTTAAAAAAAGATAATAAATAAGCATATTCATCACAGCATTATTTGTAATTGTAAAATTTTTGAAAGAGCTTAAATGTCAACGAAGAAGGTTGATTATGCATATCCTTTTATTTTTAGCGATAAAACATATTTGAATGTGAATGTTGTATCAGGAAAATTTATTATCATAAAATGAAACTTAAAGTAGGGCATGCAGTTACCTATAGATATTGATATTAATATATATAAATTTATCTATCTATATATTATGAAATATACATATATATTTCATGTGTATAATGTGAAGTATATTAAAATAAAAATAGCTGAGAGCCATACATGCTTTGTCCCTCTACTGGACTAAGGTATCTCATGCAGCACATGATTTAGTCCTCAGAATAACTCTATAAATGCTATTTCTTCTCTCACCTACAGAAGAAGAAACTGCCTTAGAGTGTTCAGAGCCCACATCCAATGTAAGACAACTGTCAGGCAGGGGCTTGGATTTGAACCCTGTCTCTTTTATACCCAAACTCATGCTCTTAATAACATTTGATATATGCCTTTGGAAGAAATAAAAGGAAATACACATTAAACTAATAATAATGACTATCTTTGTGTATTATTACTATTATGATTATCACCATCATCATTTTATTAGAAAGTGCTTGAATTTTCTAAGTTTGATGTAATGAAAGTGTATTTACTATTAATTATTAAGTATCATGAGAAAATAATAAAAATTAAAAACAGCAACTATTTTTGGAATTGATTCCTTTGTTAATCATATAAAGAGATATAACAAAAATGTATCACTTTCTCTAAGGAGCTGATGGAAAAAATGAAGTTTGTAGGTGACTCGGGGTCCAAGGCAGCGTGACACTCCCTCTCTACATAGTCTCTTCCCATGGCCTCACCTTCATGGTATGTTTCCACAATATAAAATGAGGGGGTTGAATCAGATGATTTCTTGGATGTTTTCTAAAATGTGTCATCCTAGGTTTTAAATAATGCTATTTAAGCTCTGCTATTATATTTCCCTTAAGAGGAATTTGTTGGGTGACCCAATAATCACTTATCTATTTTTTTTACCAAGAAAGTATGTGATTTTAGAAAGTGTGTTGATTTTCCTATGAAAAAACGTTTTCCTTTTGATTTACTGTAAATTAAAAATTCAGTTACAGAAAGGGACACACTCCAAAGCTTAAGTCATCTCTCCTTCTACCTTGAGTGCCATTCTGACCGTTACCTGTGGGACCCTCTACTCACATCCTAAATGGGGTGAGTGGGCTTCCATGACGGATGCCAGGGACTCTTAGGATGCAGTAGCTCCTCATTTGGCCCATACCCCACATTGCTCCCCACAGGAGCAGAGGCTAGGCAACTGTAGTGAACTATGGCTTAGACATTTCTATAAATTTCCTCCCCCAGTGCTTGTTCAACACGTGTCCTTTGGAGTTGAATAGATGACATTTTGTATCCCAGTTCTGCCACTTTAATAGCTGTGTGATTTATGTCCCTGAGCACCTCTGAACAGCACAGCCCAATCTTTATTTATGTAAGACACTTCACGCAAACTTGTGGCAATATCTAAATGACTAGGCCTCCTGTCTCCTAGATTTCCTTATGCCATCCACCAATATCTTCACTTTGGAGAAACAAATTTGCATTTAAGACTTTAAATGAATATGTCTTTAGCATGTGATGGGACTTTTTGCTTTGAGCTATTACTTGGATCAAATAATTTTCTTTCAACTTTCTGAAATGCCTACCAATGGGCCCTTCAATAAAACAGAAGTCCTAATGCAGCCAGCCATGTTTTGCTGTACCTATTTCTAAGGGGAGTATGTACAAATCACCAAGTGATAAGATACTGGGAAAGAATGGGCTTGAAAACTCAGCCCTGAGTTCTGCTTCGGCCATGTTTCTTGTGAGAAATCCAAGTGGAGAAGAGAGGTTGAGTGGACAGCCTGGAACTCCAAATATAAAGGTAGAGTCATCTGCAAATAGATGGCTTTGAAGCTCTGGAAGTTGAAAGATCACCTAGAAGAAAATAGACAAAGAGGAAAATGCCCGGGAAAAAAGAAATAATGTTGAACTGCAATATTCAACTGTGAGATGGAGGATCAGGATACACATAATGCAAGCAAAGAAAGGGCAATGAAAGAAAATACTGTCTCCAAAGAAAGACCATATTTCAAGGGGATTTGGTTAATTGAGTCATCCCTTGTTGAGAGGTCAGGTAAAATGAAGGCTTAGAAATGTTTCTAGGTTCAGCTTTCAAATATATTATCATAGTCTGTGGTAGTAAACTATAGTTCTTTTCTTCACACAGTTCTCCTCTTTACTGGGAATCATCCTTTTCCCTACTTACCCCTATTTAGAAACTCTCCTTTCCTTCCTACCCAATCTCCAACCTATAATAATAACCTGAGAGATAATAGTCAGTACACCTTGTTAAAAAAGAAAAAAAAAACTTTTCTTATCATTTAGGATCTCACAGCTTGATTGAGTGATTCATGAACTGGGCAGCATCCCATTCAGAAAATAGAAGGGAACTCTGCTGAGAGGGTGGGAAGGGAGTGTTTACATAGAGCAAAGTGGGAAACAAGTGAGGGAAAGTTTTGATGGGCTGATGTCATTTTCTATTTTACATAGTGGGTCTCACACAGAGGGGCGCAGACATGCATTGATTGATAGGGTATACTTGTCCATTTTGATCAGTTATCTCTACTGAACCAAAACTGGCTTATCATTTCCAATTCCATATCATTCCTGATTTTCTCAGGAAGCCCCTGCAAGGCAATTGCTTTTGTCTTCTGGAAAACCCTTTCTGAGAAAGGGGTTCTTTCCAGCAGTGCCAAATGCACTTAATTTCCATCCCATTTCTGGGCCACAGCCGCTTGGGTCAAGGATGCACCTGGTCCAAAACATTTCAATAAGAATACTGAGCTAACAATTGGGAATTTAAGTAATAATTAAGCTAAGCTGGCCTCTACCTTGAATTGAGGAAAAGAAAAGCAAGACAATATTGACTGTGGCCATTTTACTGCCACTTAGACAAGGGAAAAGAAAAAGTTTGTGTGCATTGAGTAGAATGAATGATGGTGAATGGGTTCCTGCTTCTAAATTTTCCCATGATCTAGCTTCATTCTGGTCTTATCTTCTATAAACCTGTGTCCTTATAATAATTCTTTATAAGTCAGCCAGTTCAAGTTGGATTTTTGTTATTTACAAAATTAATATATTAAGCAAATATACAAATTGTTGCCATGATATTTAAAACGTATCATGAAAAGACACTATTTTATTTCCTTTAACTCTCATGATAACTTTATTAGACTCCCCATAGTATTAATGGGGAAACTGAGACACACAGAGTTCTCATCACCTGTCTACACAGCCAGTGGGTGGCACAGCTAGGAATCAATCCATGAACTCCATGCTCTTAACCCCTCTACCCAGCTGTACAGGCTGGATGGCCACCATAGGAAGAGTTGGATCAGTAACAGATGCTCAGAACTGGCAGAATCATGAGTAATGAGGAACAATGCAAAGCATTTGTCCTGGGCTATGACATAGTTCTTCTCGTGTGGTAGAGAATTAATTGGATAAGCTATTATCTGTCAACTTTTGGTCTTGGATGTGTCCACTGAGACTAAAGCTTAAATGCATTTTATCAGGTCATCATATTATGTATATTGTGTTTGATGGCACCCTATAAGATACCATATAAAAAATATCTTTCAATTCAAGCTATTCTGCCTTAAAGCAAAACAAGTAAGCATCAGGACAGGAGCATATTTTTGTTAAGGAAAGGATTTTCTGCTCCTAAGCAAAGTTCTGATATCCCAGATAACCATGTGTGATGTTGGAATCACAGTTTAGGGAGTTCTAGGAAGTGTTAGATGATTTCAGAAAATCAGAGCCGGCATGAGTCTCCCAGGCACTCCTACCAGTGCCTCTTCATCTTGTGAGGCTAAAGTGGTGATTCTTTTCTCATAAGGACACTCCCATATAATGCATTTCAGAACAGAGGAAACATTTCAGAATAGATAATAGATTGTCATCATCAGACCCTGAAGGTCTACAAACAAATGAAATCCTACCAGTGGGCCAAACCCAGTGCAGTCACTGGCTGACTCAGGATTCTCACTCCCTGATCAATGATGTGATTCAGCAAATTCATATTGGTGAGCTCCATTCTCCCTAACCTTGTCCTTATTGCATTTGTCTAGCAGAATTTGATTTATGCTCTGGATCAATGACCAATTTATACTGCTCCAATTTTTTTCCTAATTTTACTGGTGAAGGTTATTGCCATTACTTGGTATGTCTTCCACCATTGTAGATGAGGATGTTTGGATGATCCCTATAGCAGAATGACTTAAGGTATCTGACTCCAGAGTAAAAATGTTGGTATTGACATGCAACCTTTACCACTTATCAGCGTATGAATGCGGGTGAGTCATCTAACATTTTGATGCCTCAGTTTCCTCACATCACAATAAGGATAATATGTTGTGGATTCAGGACACAGTGATCCATGACATTATTTCCAGATGTCATATGGCAAAATAACTTGGTGTTCATTCAGTCATTCCACAAACATTTATTGATTGTTTACTGTGGTCTAGGGTAAGCACTGGATAAACCATGGTGAGTAAAACAAACCTGGTCTTGGTTTTCATACAGGTATAAACCAGTGGGGAAAACAGACATTAATCATATAATTACATAAATAAAATTAAAGTTACATCTCTGCATGGCTGTTATTAAGACCCATGATGGGAAGTGTGCTGTTTTGAGGCTGTTGTGTACCCTAAAACAGCCATGTTCTTTTTTCTAGTCAAATCTCATGGAGGTAGACTTATGGTTTGGGCAGGATCTTTTTTATTAAGTTGTTTCCATGGAGATGTGACCCACCCAATTGTGAGTAAGACCTTTTGATTAGGTGGTTTCCTTTGAGATGTGTCTCTGCACATTCAAGGTGGGTCTTAATCTGCTTACTGGAGTCCTTTAAGAGGGAATTATTTTGGAAAAAACTCAGAGCCTACAGAGACAGAGACATTTGGGGATGCAAAAGAAAATGTCCCCAGGAAGCTGTATGAAACCAGTAGTCAAAGGACCAGCAGACACCAGCCAAGTGCTTTCTCAGCTGACAGAGGTAATTCAAAAGCCATCAGTCTTTCTTGACTCAAGGCATCTTTCTCTGGATTCCTTAGACTATACATTTTTATGGCCCTAGAACTATAAATTGTAACTTAATAAATTCCCTCTATAAAAGCCAACCCATTTCTGGTGTATTGTGTTCTGGCAGCATTAGTAAACTAAAACAGGAAGGTTTGGTGATTTAGGGTAGGAAAATTTTGGAAATTATGTGTATGGAAATAAATATCATTGAGAATCAAGAGGTGAATTATATTGGACCCCAACTGCTCTGTCTGCTTAAAACCCACAATCTTTCTGTAATCTTCTCCTTTTCTGAAATCTGCCCCTCCCTTCCCCCAGTTCTAGTCACATGGTAATCAAGCGAGAATATTTGTGATTACAGAGTAATTTGCCTTATATCCTAATAATAATAACCTTCCCTTTTAGTTTGTGAGTTTATGCAGTTAGGATTTCTTTAGTGTGTCACCAACTGGATTCCTAACAAACAACTCTGTAAGGACAGTTGGATAGGGAAGTGAAGAGAGAGGAGGGCAAAATCCAAGTGAAATGAGTAAAGAGTGACTAGGAGATAAAGAAGTAAAATAATATGTGTAGACGACTTTAAAAAACAATTGTCTATAAAAGTGAAGCCAGATATGAGGTAATAAGTAGAGAGTATGATGGAGACAGCCAATAATCTCCAAACCTCTTACTCCTCTTTCATGATGTAGATAAATTGCTGCAAAGTAGCTGCCTAGCAAGGGTGAGCTGTAGGTTTGTTTCCTTTTGTTTGTATCATTTTGTTTGTTAATTTTAATAGTGGCTAGACAAGAGTATGCTTGAATGCTGATAGGAAGTGCATCATTTATGCTTTGCTAAATAACAGATCAATCCAAAACTTAGTGATTTAAAATGATATATTTTTAGTACCTGATTCTACAGATCATTAATTTGGTCTGGGTTCAGCCAGATGGTTGTTCTAAGCTTAACTAGTCTCTTTCATGGGTCAGTGGTCAGCAGCTGGTCAGCTGATGGATGGCTGGGGACGGATGGTCTAAAATGGCTAAACTACATGAATGGCTGTTGGCCTATTTCCACTTCGTGATGAGGGCAACTGGACTACAGATTTTATCATCCAATGGGTTTGTCCAAGCCTCCTTAGATTCAAGGCTCCAAGAGAAGCAGGAGGGTGGGCCCTAATGTGTTAGCACTTTTCAAGTCTTGTCTCATGTTTGCTACTGTTTGTTTTGGAGAGGCAATGTTAGAGGGCGTTACCAAATGGTGTGAATACAGGAAGGCATGAACAAATGGGGACCATTTTAAAAATCAATCCACCACAAGAGGCATAGAGAATGAATATAGAAGAATGAAATGGGATAACTGTTTGAGATGACAATATATAGCTTTTGGGTGCATTATAGTCTTAAATGAAAAAGGTGCTTTTATAAGAAATTCAAGAATTTAAGGAATATCACTTTAGGAGGTTTTAAAATAAAATATTGGTAGCTGATTCAGTATTTCAATTTTTTTGGACTCCAATAACTTTTTTCTCATAGAAAGATTATGAAGTTGCAAAAGGAGGCTATCTCTTTCAGAACACAGGGATGCTCAGTGCAGCCTTCTAATTACTATCATGATGACAGAGGTTAAATATTTATGAAGAATGCCCTTTTTTATCACCCAATGCAATTTTTAAACTCATATTCTCTAATATCATTGAGATGTTAATAATCCATGTCTTTTTTTTTTATCCTCTTTCCTTTTTGGCAGGAGTAAAAGATCTCTCTGCTCTCATTTATTTTGTAAAGAGTGACATGTTGGTGGGCATGACTACTACTTACAGAGAATTGCCAAGAATGAGAAGTGGAAGAAATGGACAAGAAACCACTTTTAATTTAGCCAAAAGAAATGCTGGTTAGTGCAAGGTAAGCAGTATTGGAGAGTGGATTTGCACAGTTTGCTTAGGATGCTAATTCTGCCATCTTTGAGCTTTGCGGCCTTTGACAAATTAATCTCCCTGAGGCTTAGTCTCATTGTGACTGAAATGAGGACTATTTTTTTATACCTCATCCCATGTATTCATTTCCTATTCCTGCTGTCATGAATTGCCACAAACTTAGCGGCTTAAAACAGCACACATTTATTTTATGGTTTTCCAGATTAGAAGACTAAAATGGGTCAGCAGAACCGGCTCCTTCTGGAGTCTCCGGGGGAGATTGCATTTCCTTACCTTTTTCAGCTTCTTGAGGTTGTCCACATTCCCTGGCTCAGGCCCCCGTATCACTTTAACTTCTATTTCCATCAGCACATCCTCTTCTCTGATTCTGTCTCTCTGCTTCCCTTTTTCCCTTATAAGGATGCTTGTGATTACCTGAAGCCCACCTGGAGAATCTAAGACATTCTCCCATCTCAAGATCCTTAGTTTAATCACACCTACAAAGCCCCTTTTCATGTTAGGTCATATATTCACAAGTTACAAGAATTTAAGATATGGACGTCTTTGGGGTCTGTTACTCTGCCAGCCATAGCCCATACGGTCATTGTAAAGGCTAAATGGAATACTCTTTTAAACAACTGTACATAGTGCTTAGTATAGAGAAAAGCATAAATGAAAAAAAAAAGTGTGAATAAATGCTGATGCTTTGCCTCACTGTGTTTACTAAGCCCCTTGTAACTGCAGGAAAATGTCCCAAGTTCCTAACACAAGTCCCAGCTTCCCAGCATAACATATCTCAGCACGATATTTGATATCTAACCTCTATTCTCCAGCCCCCAAAATTGAGTATGAAGTACCTCACATTATATGTCAGTCCTCCTTGTCTTTATTCACATCATCCCCCCTTCCCTTTACCACTGCCCATGGAATATTTTTTCTTTTTTATCAAATGGCATAATTCTTATTAATTTTACAAAACTCAGTTCTGGCATTACCTTCTTCAGAAAACCATCCCTGAGACTGTATATAGGCCGTTGTGTCCTTCTCAGCTTGCCCACATGCCTCTTCTGAATTCCTCTAGCTTCCCATTCCATTTTGGGGGATACAGCGCACTGTCTTGCAATTATCTTTTGGGTGTGCCTTTCCTCAATGGACTGTATTTTCTTGAGGGCAGGGCCATCTCTGCATCCTAAATATTTACTGCTTGGTGTACATAAGCACTCAACTCAAATGTATTTCCATAAAGAGCCCTGAGCAGTGGATGAACCCTTTTGCTACCTGAACTGCTGTTCTAGACAATCTAACAGCAGCAATTCTTCTAGCTAGTGGCAGGGAATGAGTAGGGAACCTACTCTGCTTGACTGAGATCTTTGGAATTGAGAAGAACAAATTGAAAGATTAAAGACACAAAAAATGAGAGAGGAACACAAAGATATGCTGCTTATTTTACAGGCAAATTCACCTTTAGAATCATCAAGACAATAATGAGGGTGGAGAGCTTCAAGCAAAGTTAAATGAATGTCTGAGAATTGAAAATTTTGGCTGAGTACCTAATAATAAGTCCTGCTTTCCCTAACTGAACTTCCAGGTGCCTCCAGTGTCATTAGAGTGAATAAATAAGCACACATTAAAATGGCAAGGACTATTTCAAGTGTATACAAACTTCACACTTTTATCACATGGAGTTGACAGTCAGTGGCTTGAGTTGTTAAGAAGAGGAAGCCAAATGGATCGGTGAAAACATTAGGCTTCAGTATCTGCCAGGTCTGAGTTAGAATACTGGATCTGCCACGTGGTCTCTATGCAATCTTGAACAAGTTACACACTCTCTGAAGAATAGTTGGGTATAACAATAGAGCAATAACTTTGAGTAGTACACTTTCTATGTTGCAGGCACAATTTGAAATACCTTGCATCTGTTAATCTTCACCACCACTCTATCAGATTATGCATCTCTCCACTCATGGAATGGAAAACTAGGCACAAAGTGGTTCAGTAATGTTCCCATGGCATAAAGTGAGGAATGGAGGAGCTTGTATATAGCCCTTTGTGTTCACCCCTGTACCATGCTCATCTGAACACCAGTGAGGGTAACCATCTCTCAGAGATGGTGCAAAGACTTCATAGGATCATGGCTGTGGAAGAGCTATGTGAGTTTTAGGAAACCACTAACCCCTCTAATCCCTTCTTCTCAACCCCACTCTGTTGTCTTAGGCTGGTAAGTTTCAGGACTTTAAGGATACAATCTGAAATGGACATAATGATATTGTGCATGCCCTGCTGTCAATTAGAGTAGATGTGAAAAATCAAGGGAGATGACAAATGTCAAATGGTTTATTTGTAGACTTTGAGCACACTTTATTTGTATAGTTGACCTTTCATCTTTCTGCCAGCCTTCTGGTTTCTCTTCTTTTATACAACCTTCCAGATTTCTCCAGGACACTCCAAGATGTTGGAGAGCTATAGAGTTATTTAATTCATTCATTCATTCAACAAGGTCTATTGCACACCTGCTACATGCCAGGCATACCAGGTACTAGGGATTTGGAGTAAACCTGATGGATGAGATCCTGGCTCTGGTGGAGCCTACATTCTAGTAGGATGTCCACAGACAATATGAACATGATGTCATATAGAGGCCATTTCTCAGAAGAAAATAAAATAAGTGAAGGTGATAGTGGTGACCTGTACATGTGTCTGTGCACTAGAGGGAAGGGTGAAAAAAAAGGTTTTAAAAGAACTGACCCTGAAGCTGAGTTCCAAAGGACACAAAGGATGCACCAGGTTGGAGTGTTAGAAGGAAAACAAGGGAAGAAGAGAGAAGAGAGATAGGTTGAGGTCAGAGAGCATGGCAGGATCCAGATCAGGTAGCACTTTGCAACCTAGGCCAAGAATTTTATTTCATTATAATAGTAATGAAGTCCCTTTGGAGGGATTTAAGCAGAGAAGTGACATTATCTGATGGATAAAGCTCCTGCAGGTAGCTGTATGGGTGATGGGTGATGATAGGAGTAGGGATAGGGGAGAGGTTAAGGACAATGAGACCAATTAGGAAGCCATTCTTGCATGTCCACCAGAGCTGACTTATAGCCTGGGCTAGGAGTGACAATGATGCCTCCAACAATAGCATCCAACATTTCTAAGTGGTCTTTGATATAGGTCATGTGCCCCCACATAGGCTATTGAATATTTAAGATCAGGAATCTCATCAGATCATCAGATTATTTCCTTTTGCCCTCTTAGAAGTGTTTGAGGAAGATAAAATCCATCAATCAAGAACAATAACTACAAATGTATTCTTATATGAATTATGTACTCCCATCCACCCCAACTCTCTACCTTCTTCTAATTCAAATGACCTGTAAACATTAGACTTTGTTAGACGTGCAAAGTATGAGGAAAAGTAGAAGCAACAGTTAACAAATCTAGTGCAAGATGTATTGTTACCATTATATTTCTTTCCCACTACAGAGCAAATGGCAGGTCACACTTACTTTAGAGATGCTTAATTATTTTATTTTATTTTGTGCGCGTGTGTGTGTGATCTTATCAAATTAAAATTGTCCCTATATTTCTCTCTTTCAGGACCATGGGATTGATTCTTACTGATGCATTTGGGGAACAGCTACACCCTTTATTCCTAAATTCCCAGCCAGGCCCCTCTGCATGCTGTTGACACACTAAATTGGTTGTCTTCTTATTGGATAAAACCTTGTAACTTTGGTCACATCATTTCTTTCTCTGATCTTCACTTCTTCATCACAAAATGCATTGGTTACTCTTGCTTTTCTTTAAGAGACAAAGTTTGTAGTTGTCCTCTGGGTCATTATTTTCTGGTATATTTCCCAACCTATGCCATAGGGCCCAGAATGCATAGAGTGATTATAAGAACTCTTGAATCCATATATATATATAATATTTTGTCCCTAGACCATTTAGAATGCCTTGTCTTTTTTAAGTTCTAATATTTTTTCAGTGCATATCAATGTCATTTTGTGAAATAAAGATATATTAAAAATTGTATTAATTTCTGACAGTCTTTTGTTGTTTTTAATCTCAATATGTGGATTCTAGATTTAAAAGCATTTTCCTGTGGTAGGATGGTTAGATCCTAAGAATGTAAAAATGATTCTTCATACCCCAAAATGTTAATTCTATGAGATACAGGCTGGGGAGTCAGGCACATGGAATTCTGCATTGTTGGATGTTGGACTCTAGAGACCTGATGCAGCCATGTCCCCCTCAGTGCTGAGCACAGGCCCTGGGCTTCTCTAGGAAAGAAAGAAAAATCATATTCCTGAGTGTCCGCCAACTCTATGCATGCTCTTTTCTAAAGTTTGGGTGCTAACACAATCAATTCTCAGATTAATTCTACGAAAGAGATATTTCCATGATGACGATGAAGACTGCCTCCATTTTACAGATGAAGGAACTAATATCCAGAAGAACCTGGAGTTCAGAGAGATGAAGTAAACTGTCTAAGTTCTTAGCTACTCAGTGGCAGAGTCCAGGTTGGGCCATAGGTGGACACACAGCCAAAGTATAGGCTCTCAGTAAAACCTCATGTTGCTTCAAATAAAAGTGGGCCAAGTGAGTGGATGAGTGAATGACCTTACAAAGTCATGTCCCAGATGTCTCAGAATCTCCTCCTTGTGGCTGGGATCTAGGTCCCTTTGCTTGATGCAAGGCTAAGAAACAATAGAGATGCAGTGGGAAGTGGGAGGAGGGAGTATGCAATACCATTCGTTTCCCTAATAGTCTTGTGACACCAATATTTAATTTTCACCACTGAGGATATTTCCCATTGTGTCAGCAGAGGCAAAGAAATTGCTCATTGCAGAGAAAGGCCTTATTTATGTTTCTATTAGAGCAAGAACAGAATGATGTTCCACACTGATGCAGTTAGTGCCCTTTGCCAAGACGAGACCGCACTTGAGGTTTATTATATTTCCTCATCCATCCTTAAGCTCACCCCCTCCACCTCACATAGGATAGACAGCCTACTGTCCTTCCCTGCTCTGAATGAAAACAGAGCCGGAGCCAATGAGTCAGATTCCCTGAGCTATGCCACATCCTACTGCATTTCTCGGGCAGTCACTTCCCTTCTCTGAGCTCACTTTCTTCATCTGTAAAATACAGGTAATGATTTCACATACCCTGCAGGTTTTGAGGATTGACTGTGACAGTTGGTACAGTAGGATGCATTTTGTTCCCTGTTGTGGTTTGAAGCTGCATGTACCCCAGAAAAGCATGTTCTTAAATCTAGTGCATTTCTGTGGGTGTCTTCAAGCCCACTGTAAGTTGGACTTTAGATGACGCTACTTCAGTTAAAGTATGACTCACCTCATCCAGGATGAGTTTTAATACTGTTATTGGAGTCCTTTTTACATGGAATAAAGAAAGAGAGAGACAGAGAGAGAAAGAGAGACTAAAGCAAGAGGCTGAAATCAATGAAAATCAGAAGAAAAGGGCAGGACTAGGAAAAAACTGTCATGTGCCTTGCTGTGTGAGAGAGGAGCCAAGAATCACCAGCAGCCAGTCTTTGGGAAGGAAGCATCACCTTGACTTCGATATTCTCGCAGCCTCAAAACTGTAAGCTAATAAATTCCCATTGTTTAAGCCAATCCTTTTCATTGTATTTCCTGGAGTAGCCATGGAAATTAAAACACACTCCAAATGATATGTTTAAGTCCTAACCTCTGTATTTAGGAAGAGGGATTTGCAGAGGTAATCACGTTAAGTTGAGCTCTTGTTGAATTTGGGTGTGCCCTAAGTCCAATGACTGCATCTTTATAAGAGAAAGAAAAGGGAGAATTGAGCACATGAAGACACAGATACCCAGAAAACATGGCCAGGTGAAGATGGAAGTGTGTGATGCAGCTATAAGCCAAGGAATGCCAAGTATTGGCCACTACCAGAAAGCAGAAGAGATAAGGAAGGATTCCATTTCAGAGCATTCAGAAGGAACCAACTCTGCTGATCCCTTGATTTTGGACTTCTGGCCTCCAGAGATGTGAGACAATATATTTTTGTTGCTTTAAGCCATCTAGTTTGTGGTACTGCATTATGGCAGCCCTAGGAAACTAATACAGTTGGTAAAATGCTGGGTGCAAAATTTGCTTTAAAAATGGTAGCACCGGATTTGTCTGATTTCATTATAGGAATTGATAACTAGTGATGTTATGGGAAAAGCATGAGCCTGGGTGTGGTTTCAGGTT
Source organism: Myrmecophaga tridactyla (assembly GCA_004026745.1). NCBI lineage: Eukaryota > Metazoa > Chordata > Mammalia > Pilosa > Myrmecophagidae > Myrmecophaga > Myrmecophaga tridactyla. Next base: position 52,110 of record PVIY010006295.1, on the reverse strand, counting down.
AAGCCCTGGCTCCACCACTTCCTAGCTTTGTGACATTGTCACCAATCTGAGCCTTCTCTTATGCCCCAGTTCTTGCCTCTGTAGCCCTCCACTTCCCATTGTGAGAAACACTTGCCCTTTCGGCTGCAGACCCATCTTCTAGCTAGGTCAGTATTCAGGGTTGGGCACTGGGTCATTTGGATTCTGGACCTGCTCTAAGCTGTGGGCCAATGAGTAATCAGGATTTAGGTTTCATCACTTGTGATTGACCTTTTGTTGCAGCCCACCACCCCAAGGCTTCAGCCCTGTCTTCCTTCTTCCATTCAACCAATATTTATTGATTGGTCAACAAGTCTCAGTCACTTGGGGCATAAAGGTAGACAAAACACAGTGTCTGCCCTTAAGAAGATCAGATGTCAGGGGGGAAATTAGAAAGGAAGACAGAAACCATTTATTGACTATCTACTAAAGACCAGGGCATCTACTAGGAGTTGACTTACAACCAGTTCCCACAGAACACTTCGCTGTATAATACAAATGTACTCTGGCATGATTGATATATTATGGAATAATTTGAGCACAATGCAAATTTTGCATTTGCTTAGTGGGATTTTGCCCACGAAAAACACTGGATCAGTGCAGAAAAAGGCAGCCAGTGAACTAAGCCATGAAGGAAAACATAAAACGTAAGTGCTCACCCCAAACAGCTGCTAGAGCCCTCAGTTCCCCAAGTGTGTTATGAGCCACACCCATACCTGGTGTTACAACTTTCTCTGCCATTTCAGATAAACCCATCATACCATGATCACTCTCAAGCTGTTCCCTTCCAACGCCCACTTGTACAAGCAAACTTTTGTTTTTTTCAAGGTCAAGGGCAATGTTTATTGTGGCATTTTATTTCTTAACCATTTAATATGTGTAAAGCCATGCTGCCATTTTCATTATCATTTTTCTAAAATGAAGTTTTTGGATGTTAAGCCTCTAATCCCTTTTTTTTTTTCTGATAAACTCAGTGGTTATTATTGTGAATTGTACATAGTCTGATGATTTTCAGCAACTCAAATTTCTCATTACAGAACAATTTACTGTGAAAAATTTCATTTAATTTAGCTTAATTATGGGAGGTGGGATTTTTTTGGTATTTATTTTGTGGGTGTTATTTTCCTGAATGTACTGACACATTCAGTACATTCAGAACCTGGGAGTCTCAGGTATGCTATAGAATCAAAATTAAAGCCCAAATCTGTCTGATTCCCAAGTGGGAATGGTGCTTAGCATTAGAAACTTCCCCCCTCAAAAGAAAAATTTCAGAGCATGGATGTTATTGAGGGTAATGCAAAGCTTGCTCTGTTCCACTGCTTTTTTTTTTAAGTTTATAGCATCTTAGAGTGTGTAATTCAGGTCTCCCACATGGAAGCATCCAGGTGTTCTTTAATTTTTCCTTCTCTCACAGGACAGCACATTGATAAAGTCATTGCTGTGTGCTTGGGATTCAGCACTGGAAAAAGTGGGCACCCGCCTTCCCTCACTCTGCCTAGAATCCAATTGGGAAGTTAAAGGAACCCCTGGATGGAGGTGCCAGGGATACTAGTGAAGGGGTGTGGTCAGTAATGTCAAAGGCCACTGGGACCTCCTGTAGGGTAAAGGCCAAAATGCAGGGGCCATTGGAGGACTTGGTGCAGAATCTAGATTGATTCAGAAGTGAGCAAGATATGAAGAAATAGAGGCAAGCATTACCTGAAACTCTTTGGAAATGTTATACTACACAACAGAGAAGCACAATAGATGGGGACATGGGTGATGAGATCTTTTAAAAAAATGGGGAAAAACATAAACCATGGAAAAGCTTGAGAATGATGAGATTGGAGTCAGTGGAGAAAGAAGGTTATGGCTAGTAGAACCAGGGCCCAAGGAGCTTCCTTCTAGGCCTCCTATGCCACCCCAGCAAGGTTGCTCAAATAGCTTTGTCCCTTTAATAGTGGCCATGTGCCTCCACTCCCAACAGTCAGCACCCTTTAAAATTAAAAGGCTCATCAGTGTGTCAGATGGGATTCCAGCAGTTAGGCTATGCAACAACCCAGGTACGGCAGGTACACACAAGGCCACCCACTTCAGACTTCCCTTCCCATCTTCAACCTCTGTAACCTTTCTTAGCACCAGCAGCTGTGCTGGGCTGTCAGCCTGGTGCCAGGGACTGTGCAGCTGCCCCGTGTGCTAACTGTGAACACAGCACATGACTCCAGTTGAGGGCTGAGAGCCTAGTATGGAATGCATTCTTTTTTCCTCTCTACTAGCATGTGCCACCTTCTCACTTAGGCAACCGCAAAAATGTGTCTATGAACATTCTGCTGAAGTAAAAGCTGAGCAATCCCATGCCAATCCTGTTGCAAGATAAGATAAAGTGGGGAAGAGCTCGGGAGCCAAAATGAACTGAGTTTGAATCCTATTTGTCCCCTTAGAGAGCTGGGAATCTTAAGCCTGTGTTTTCCAAAGTGTACATCTTGTGTCTCTGTTGTATGCATAATACTTTTATGTAGCACATGGATAATTATTTTAATTTTTAATAATTATATTATTTAATTTTAATGTATATTTGAAATACATATATATGCATATCATAGGAAGGCCTTAATTTCATGGATATTGTTTCTCATGTCAACTTTGAGATGACATCAATTTAAAGGAAACATGGTTTATGAAAAGAGCACAAGTGGTACATGGATGTCGCCAGAATTTTGCAAAGCATATAGGTAAGCAAACAGTTTAGCAGAAGATAGTTTCTTCATCTTTAAAATGGAAATGGAAATAATAGCTCCCCCAGAGGTTTCCATAAGGTTGAAATTGAATAACAAATGTGAAATCTGAAAGTTCACCAGTCTCCTCAACCTGTGATACAGACGGAAGTCGATCCTTATTGTTTACCTGAATTTCCAGCATGATCACATGACCTCAGACCCGTGTAAGGTGTACTCTTAGCCCCGGTATTATTTCTAGGAGGAGCCCAGATGTTTATAAATGAGCTGGTGACATCCAGGGTCAAGGCAGTCCATCTCCACTCCCACCAGTGTATTTTCCATGATATTTATTCATGCTGCCCTCCAGGCCAACACTGTCCTCCCAGGGAGCCCATCTCCCAGGACATCTCAAACCTTCAAAACCCTTGGGTGTCCACAGAGGTGGGCACAGCCTTTGGGTCTCCCAGCATTCTTCCAAAGAAGGGCTCCTTTACCTTCTGCTTGAGACTTTTCCACCACTAAGGGTTCATAGGCAACCCTTAGGCTGTGCATTCCCCATGACTCTCTCATCCTCAGGCACTAATGTGCATTCCTCCTCTTCATATTTTGGTCAAGTAAAGGAGCATGCCCCATATGAACAAAAATAGATGCTTAGGGCAGTGCGATGTGGCTCAGGGACAGAATTCTCATCTGCCATGCCGGAGATCTGGGTTCGATTCCCAGTGCCTGTCCATGCAAAAAATAATAAAGAGAGATAATTGCAGGCCAACCACCTTCAGCCCTTTAAATAGAGCGAGGCAAACTGGACTCCCCACAGTGCCAGCTAGGGTCACAGTGGTATACAGCTGGTGCTCATCACATGCAATTTCCCTTTGAGTTGAATTGTGGAAGTCCTGACAATTCCTCTGAGTTCTCTTCTGCAGCTTGGTGACATCTCCCTAGCCTAATAATGTGAATGTGATGGCTGAACACTTAATCCACTTATTTCCAGGTAAACATCATTCTCTCAGTTTTAAACACTTTTGATGTATTCCTTTCCAAGCTACTTGAAGCAGCTGATAAAAGCCATCAGAGAGAGTGTTTCCGTTTTCTCTTCTATGAAATCAGATCTGTGAACACATGATCCCGAGCTCTGAGTTTCTAAGATTCACAACCACCTTGACTTTCCTTAAATGCATTCATTGTTTCTCTTCAGGAAAGTGAACTTTGGAAGCTATTGCTTGTATTTAATATTAAGAAAAAACAGCCTCTGGGTTTTCCTTAATTAATCTCTCTGAGCCTCAGTTTCCCCATCTGTAAAATGGGTTACTATTTTCCAACCCTGACCAGGATGGCTATGAAAATGAAATGTGATGATTTCACTGACATTAGTAAATGTTAAAACAAAAAAACAACAACAAAAAAACAACTGTTGTTTCCTTTCTCTATTGCACAATATATATAAAAGTCTTCATTGGGGACTTGGCATAACTCGAGGGCAGTTAAACAGGAAAAATGAAAAAATGCTAGCTATCATCTTCCTTTTCTCTGCATTCAGTGTTTCTATATTAATAGTTTTCAATGAGAAAAAATCAGTATAATAAGCCATTCAGGTATGAATTCATTTTCAAAGCTGGGAAAACTGATTAATTTGTTAATTGGCTGAGTATGCTCACTGGTTAATGAATTTTGTAACTTGGTTAAATTCTGTGCCTGTTCAATGATGGTTTATGTAATGCACATTCACTTAGCACAGATACTCATTTAGTAAATTACTCTTTATGAATATTTATTTAGCAGAGGTTCACTTTTCCATATTTCAATTTGTGTATTTACTGCCCTTATGTGAATTTAGAAGGTCTATGAAAAGCAGTAAATACAGAAGTAGTGATTCCTACTCTCTGTCTTCAAGAACTCTGCCTCTCAAATGGCCTATTTAAAAAAAAAAATAATGAATGATTAGCAAGTTGACTGCTATAGGAATGAAAGAATTAACAAAGGCTGGTAGACACAAAGGTGGAATTTTTAAATGAGCAGAACTGTATACCGTTTTTCTGCATTTACTAGGTTTTGCATACTTTTTGTTAAAAAGTTATTGAGCATCAATACTTCCCAGGGATTTGATTAAACACTTAGTATGAATTAGCTTAGGTAGTCTTTGTAATGCCTCTGATGATGTGATAGTCCTCCTATTACAGATGAGAACACTAACTTGCAGATGAAATAAATTTTCAAAGACAGTGTGAAGCAGTGAGGCCAGGTATTCCCCATGAAGTCTGACCTAGTAAGTCAGTTATAATGCTTTGTACAACATGGAATTAGGCCCAGACAGAGTAGAGGGGCTTCAGCTCCTCTACTTGGGTCACCAGGAGAGAGAGGGAAAAACACTTTTATAGGTTACATTTCCTGAGAACTTATCATATGTCGGGCCCTTTGCATATACTATCACAGTTAGACTTCAAAACAAATCATTAAAGCAGGTAATATTGCCCTCATTTTACAAATAAGGAAACTGAGGACCAGAGAAACTTAGCCACTTGCCCAAGGTCAAACAGCTAACTAGAGATGAAGCCAGAATGCACATCTGGAGTGTCCTGTTCCAGAGTATTGTGTTACTACCACTTACCCAGACTCCTGCTAGAGCTGGGGGCTGAGGCTGCTGAAATATTCCTTGCTCTGGCAGAAATAGCTCAGACACAAGGACAAATATTATTCTGGAAATGATATCCTAGAGTCCATTTAAGAGTGGAGACAAAGGCTAGAAGTAACATTCCTGGTAATATTTTATTTACTTTTCACTGTATTGTTCAGTGGAAGACTACTGTGGGAAGAAGTACAAAATGACATGCTGTAGTATGCAGAAAAACCATTAGCACAAACTTATGGTTCAGGAAAGTCGCCAGCCTTCTCTCACTGTCATACAGTCACTCACCCCAGGACCACAAAACCCATGTAAGTTTAGGATTATTAAAGATTATTAGGGTGCATTGCATGGGTATATTTGTCAGCATTAGAGTTTATCATTCCAAGGAGCATATTAAGATGTGAACCAGAGGAGAAAACTTAATAAAAAAATTTTTAGAGGCAATGAAATGTTCAACAAAGTAACTTTTAAGGAAACAAATCAATAAGGCTCATTGTTCTTAAAAGACTAGTATAATTCTTCTGGAATTTATAGCTACAAGAAATGGCTTCTGCTGCCACTATTTTGCAATGCAGGTAATAACCTAGGGACAATTCCAGGGGAATTTCTAGATGTTCTGATAGATTTCCATGGAGCCATTTAAAGATCAGATAAGCGTAGAAATAAATGGAGGCAAAGGAGTATTTTTTTGTGGCCCAAAATTTGATTTCTTAACAAAACCTACGTTGTATGGAGAGAACATATATCTCTTTTTATTTAAGCCAAAAGTGGGCAACAAAAGCCTGTAACAGTTTCTACAAATAAAATTAATAATGTGTGGGCCTGCCAAGTTCTAACAGGTCCTCCAACATTTTCTTGGAAACAAAACAGAGGAATTTTTCTCCTAGATGAGTTTGAGAACCATGAACAGGTTTAAAGGCTTACAATTTTGAACACAGGAGAGATGCTGTGGACACCAAAGAAACAAAGACATGGAAAATGCAAGGCCTGCTTATACCCAATATTAATGGTAATTTATTTAAAGTGTATTGTATGTCAGTCTCATCGCTTAGCTTTTTACATTATTTCATTTAATCTACAGCTTGAGAAAACTTAAGGAAGGGGAAACTTTATCCATTCTCTAGGTGTAGAAATCAAAGCAGAAAGTTAAGGAAATCATCTAGGGTGACACAGTGCAGCAGTAGGACAGGGCCAAATTCTTACCTTGTCATTCTACAGCCCTTTCTAATCCCACTATAGCACCTGCTTCTCATACTGAATTGTAAAGGCGGCATTGAAAAATCATTCTTCCTAACTTTTCAAAATGGGTCCAAATAAAGAGTCATTAGAAATAGTTGAAAGCACAGAATTGAGTACGTATCACTGAAAATCAAATTATATTAAGAAAGAATGGTCTCTTTGACTCAAGCACCCCTTTGGAAAAGTGATCTTTGACCTAAGCCAAAGGCTTTACTTAGGCTAGTAGGGATTTGGTTAACAAGTGCATGAGAAATTCCAGAAACAAAAGAACAGAGCTAGGAAATCAAAACATTTTCTCTCAGTCACAAGAACAGATGGGAAATGTTAAATTTCAGACAGTGCCTCTGAATGGAAAATCCTGAGCCTGTCCTTTGGACATCTCAAAGTGGACAAGGGAGGGGCAGAAAAGCCATTGTCACAAGTTAGAATATCTTGTTCACTCTAGCAAGCAATAAAAAATGAGCAAGTAATAAAAATAAATCAAAATATGGAGCCAAGAGGGGTAAATATAATATTTATAAAAAGCTTGAGGTGCCAGCTGATTTCTTAGGATGCTAAACATAAACTCAGCACTCCACGTGACCAAGAGTTAGGAATGAATATTCTCCTGTTTTTACATAATTAAACAAAGGCTTATGGTAGTCAAGTGATTTCTCTGATGTCTCACAGCTAGCAAACCAGTTTACATTCACAATTCTCTAACTTGCCTGTTCAGGAGTATCAGAGTGAGTAGGCATCTGATCCCTGTGCCACTCCAAAGAACAAAAGAAAGTCCTGGAAATATGCTAGAGTGGAGAAGTCTCGGAATGGATACAACAGCTTTGACTTCAAGTCCACAAAACAGATAAAACCAGTAATGCTTTAGTTAAATGAGGGTTGTAGGTGTTCCCAAACAGGTTTGCCCAGGCATGTTAAGCTAGTCAGTAACTCAAGAGGCCACAAGGCTTGTGCAGAGACCCTTGAGTCCAACTGCCAGGGTTTGAACCACAGTTTTACCCCCCATAGTTCTGTGAATTTAGGCAAACCCATTAAACTCTTGATGGTGCCAAAATGGAATTAGATATACAAGATATTTACTAGGGGATAGAGCAGGTAAATTTGGAGAGAACTTTCAAGGCTTCATGTAGGTCTGATATGCATGAAAGGAGAGTGGGAAGGAAGAAGTCTTAGGTAAGAGGAAGCATCTTCAACTGCAGCAGTTTAAAGAAAAGTTTGGCCAGGCTAACAATGTGATGTTGAGGCAAATTCACCTTTTAGAGGAGTCCTGCATCTCACTGGAGTGGAAGTGGCTTGCCATGCCTGGTCATTGTCTGGGGTCAGCCTGAAAAAAGTGTGGTTTCAGTGCAAATGTAGTAGTGGATTCAGAAGAGCAGGGACAGTAGCTGGGACCATCCAACAATTATACTCACTGCGCTGAGAGACCTGAAAAGCAGTGCTCTAGTTTATTTATAAGAAGGAGATGATAATAACAGCATGTAGTTCAGAGGGGTCTGTGCAGGATAAAAGGAATTTGTATAATGTGTATGTCTCAGTGGCTGACATGTGGTAAGCACTTACCATAGGTTAGTGCTTGTTAAAATGTACTTTTTATACGCACTGGTCTTTTGGTCACGAATGAAAATAATTCTAATTATATATTCATCCCAGGTTGTGCTTTTTGATGATCAATGTCGGCACTTCAATTAAATATACCATTGGTTTTAGTGCTTTGTAAAATCTTCCAAAGATAATCAGTGTGGATGCTCAAAAAGGTTATTACTCTATAAAATGGATAAAGAGCTCAATTTTCCTAACTTAAAGGTGGTGACCATAATACTCAATTGTCATTGCGTTGGTTCTTTAATTGTCTCTAGTTCAATTGAGGCATCTTAGAATTACAAAGTCTCAGAATTAATTGGAAACGTTTGAGCCATCTGGTCCAAACACCTGCTTGGCTTTTCCAGCAAGGAAAAATGTACTGTCTCATAAGGTAGACTAGTCTTTTTGGACTGTGTTCTGGATATCTTCTGTCTGACTCTCTAGATCCACTCTCCATTCTCCTCCACCCTGCGTTTCCTGGCTTCTGCCCTAGGAGTTGCCTAGAACTACCTGGATCCCTAACTGATGTCAAGGCAGTGAGTGTTGATAACAGCGCCCTTCCCTCACCATTCCTTTTATTAGCCCAGATTTTGGTAAACATCTTTGTGGTTCCCGACAGCCCATCTACCTCTGTTGTCTTCATTTCCCAGTAATGCCAAAACAAAGTTTAAGCCAAATGACAGCGATTTATTGTCTCACAGTTCTGGAGGCTAAAAGTCTGAAATCAAAGTGTCAGTAGGACCGACCATGCTTTCCCTTAAACCCATAGGAGATCATTCTTTAACTCTTCAAGCTTCTGTACTTTGCCAGCAATCCATTGCATTCTCTGCCTCAGTTGTCACAAGATGTCCCCCCTTTTCTGTGTCTGGGTCCAAATCTCCTTTTCTTATAAGACCAGCAATGCTATTGGGTTAAGGACCCACCCTATTCTAGTAAGACCTCAGTTTAACTTGACTACTTCCATTTGCTATGGCCCTATTGGCAGATAAAGTCACCTTCACAGAGAAGGTGGGGATTAGAACTTCAACATAACCTTTTAATTCAACCTATAGTACCTTTATAGTTAATTTCTTTGACAATGCCTCCTCAAATTATCCAAATCTGTCTGTGCTATCTATTTCTTATTGGTGTCCTGACCTCCTCAGACTTTCTGACCAATAGAAGTGTCTTCCTTAGTGTGGTAATAGAATGGCTTTTTCTATTCTTTGCAGTCATACAGAAGCAGTGTCACCCATCTTTCCCAATAACAGCTCTACAAGTCCACATGGCAGAATTTCACAGAAACCTGAGAATGCAAATTGCCACTTTCAAGTCTGAGAATGTGTGACAAAGCACTTGAAGGGCATTTTGTAAGAAATCAAATTCAAAAGCTTAGTGTTTTCTCTAAACATACTGCTGAGCTCAACAGCCCTTTGCACACCTTCACTCAAAATTTTTTCCAAGTCTTTTAATTATCTACTGATATTTTCAGTTGTTATCCTCCTTTAGGAAAACACACTCCCTAAGTGAATTCTTTGCAATGGTAGAGGCTCTCTATGAGTTTGTAAAATCAGGAATTATAGCTTTTAATTTGCCCTCAAATGACTGTGCTCAGGCTTCCCCAAAGATGTGCTGTACGTGTGTAATGTTATTATATTTTCATTTTAAATGGCTTAAAAAGGATTTAGGGGAAAATAGAAAAGGAGAAAGCAGAAAAAAAAAAGAAAAAGAAAGGGAGAATTTCACAGGCTTACCATACAAACTCACCCAGTTAACAGTTTGTTGAATAATTTATGGTCTTATTAATAACTGGAAGGATATTTGTTGCATGTTGCAATAATATATTCAATTTTTATCCTATTTTTTCCAATTAACATTACAACTACATATATGTATTTTATGGAGCTTTCTGAAAAACCCTACATAAAGATTAAGTAATATACTGTTGAGTTTTTAGTGATAAGTTACTTAACCATATTCTGTCTGATTTGTTCATGAGATTTGACTATTATAAATAATGCTACTGTGAATATCTTAACAAGTAAGAGTTTACTCTTTCTAAAGTCTTGTTTGTACTTTTTGTTTCTATTTTCCTTCATTAAGTTTTATTCTAAAATTGGCAGTACATATCAAAACATATGAACAATTTTCTGTCTCTGGTATCATGAAATATGTAAAAATTTCTGTATAACCACATCTTAGCCAGGAAGATGTAGTTATCAGTGCAAACCGTGCTAATGTTTGAGTCTCAGCTCTCAGACCGTGTCTGTGGTCCTGTCCAATGCTGCATCAGTTACTCAAATGATTATTGACCCAGAGCCTGCAGGTGTCAACAATTACAGTGTGTTCTCCACGGACCAGGATTTATCCCAGACATTATGTAGTGGGTTTGATGCTTTAAGCAATATCCCTCATTGTATAGCTATATATTTTAATAGGAATTTCAGTTGCTTACCATTTTTAAAATATTACAATCTCCCTTTCATTATATTTTTAGAAAGCTTTTCTTCAGGTATTGTTATTTCCTTAAAAGAGCTTTCCTGAAGCAGAATTACTCAAAAAAAAGAGCATACTCATTGTCAAGGACTTTGATACATATTGCACAATTGCTTTAAGGGCATGTTTTTATCATTTGAACTTGTAATTATATAAGTATGCCTTTACCAACAGATTTTTATCATGATTAAATATCTTATATCTATTTTTTCAATCTTTAATAATTTGATAAGTGAAAAAACAATTGACTTTTATTATAATTATTTGTAAACCAGTTCTAGGGTGGTTGAGCAATTTTCTATGTTTTCACTTAGAAAATAATCTCCCTTTCGGGGGTATGAATTTTTCCCTCTTGCTTCTGACACTATGGGCCTTGATTGGAAAAGCACATCCTCCTTACCTTAATTTTACATTTCTTAAATTTGACCACACATCCCCTTAGTTTTCTCCTTTCGAACTGAAGAGAACCAGTAGCATAGAGGGCACAGAGGGGAATTTTTCCCTTACGGCTCATTGGTGGTTATGAAAACATGGCCCTGCTAATGTCCCAGTCCAGCTTTCTGTGGTCTTGGGTGATACTGAATCAGTGACACAAACGATGGCTGGTCCTGCGGCCTGGGTGTCTACAGTTATAAAGTATAGCCCGCAGACCAGAATTTGTTCTGGATATTGTGCCAGATGGGCCCGATGCTGGCAAAAATATTTCAAGCGCAATCAAACATACATCTAAAAGATTCCCAAAATGTGCCTATAAAAAAATGGACCTGCATATTTTGAAAGGCATATGTATCTAGAGAGACTGTGAGAAGCAGAAAGAAGAGAGAGATTTCCTCTTGAAAATCTCTGTTAAAAGCCACTTAATTAAGCTACCTCATCTCATCTTCTTTTCTTTAACATCTAGGATGGTTTAAAAGCAGACATAGTGTATATAAAATGCTTTCCACAGTGTCCAGCATATTCTCTGTGCTTAGGAAAGGGTACTGAATACCTGTGTGAGCTCAGCTAAATACCTCACCTTCTCTGAGCTTTGGTTGCTTTATTTATTTAATTAGGGTGCTGGATGAGACTTCACCAGAGAGCTTTGTGACTGACTGTCAGCCAAAGTACATTAACCACAACTCCAGAAATGCAATACAGATAAGAGAAGGACGCAAGCTATGAAACCCACTTCATTTCTTTGTCTAGACCATGTGATAGAGACCAACGGCAGATGTTTGAAAAGGGAGATGCTAAAACCTCTGTCTTGGTTCATATAGACAGTTCTACCAGAAGAGTGAGCAAAAGAGAAAGGCCACAGGTGTGTGTGTGTGTGCATGGAGTGGGAATAGGCATTCTATTTCTTTGCCAGGCTTTGTTCTATGCCCAGATAAAAAATCAGAATGAAAGAGCACAGCTGAGATGAAGTGAACAGCCTGAATATGGGATTTAAAAGACAGCAGAAAAATAACAGTGACCCTTATGGGCACTTTGCCTGAGTTGTCCTGTAGCATTTTTTTCACACCCAGGGTTTCACACTTGCTCTTCTCTCTGCTGAGAAACTTGTTCCCTATGCTGCTCATTCCTGGCTCCTTCTCCTCACTCCGATCTCAGCTCACATCATAGTCCACCCCCAGATGCCATCACTAACAACCCCACCTAAAGCCACTCATCTTCCATCATGATAGCATGGTCCTGGGTTGCTGTCCTCAAAGCAATTATCATCCAGAACTTGTGTGTGTTGTTGTGCAGGGACTCATTTTATTTTCTGTCTTCCCCAGCTAGAATTCAAGGTCCAAGAGATGAGTGACACTTCTCTCTTGTTCATCATCTTATCCCCTATGCTTGGCACATAGTAGTAGCTATAAAATACTTCCAAATGAATGAACATACCCCAGGAAAATGCCCTTCAGCTACAGGAGTCAAGGCTGAAGCATTTATAAAGAGGAGGAAGTCAAGAAAGATTCAGAAAGTGCTTTATCAAGGGTGGGGAGAGTCAACTTCCTCTATTGGGAAGAATATTTTACCAGTGCCGTTTTTTAGCATTGCCAGTGCATGGTAAGAATAAAATATCTTATCTGCTTTATTTGATTTAATGAATGGTTTAAAACCTTGTAGAAAAGGTGCCCCCTGTTGCCTGTGCCAGCATACTTGTACCTAGATCCATCTGCTCCCATGGTCCAGCTCTTAGAAGACCGTTGGATTCAGAAGCAAGTGCTCTTCTAGTTGTTGAGACAGAAAATGAATTAAGGAGGGGGAGGAACATCAGTATTGCCAATTTTCTATCAATCATTTAAATATCATTTCAACAAATATTTATTGAGCACCAACTATGAGCCCCGTACTGTGTGAATTACAAAGCAGACAAAGTGACAGAAGACTTTGCTTCTGCTTGGGGACCCAGTCCAGGAGGGATCATTACACTGAAAGTTCTGCCCCAGAGATGAGTTCATAAAAGTGCTTGTGGGATATCACAGAGGTGTGTCCTTCTACCTGTGAGGACCAGGGAGGTGAAATCTGTGAAGTAGGTGTCATTTGGGCTCTGAAGTCATGTAGGATACTGCTGGAGAACAAAAGGAAGAAACGTTTTGGAAAGGCACAGAAGCATGAGAAGACATGGCATGGTTGAAAATCCAGACTAATGTTTGCTTGAGTTCTTGTGCCTTGAAATTGACCAAAGAACACAGGAGTAGAAAAAAAGAGCCTAGAGAGGTTGAATTGGGCCAAACTTGCAGAAGATTTGAATACCATACTGAATAACAAAAGTAAAGGAAGAAATTGAGTCACCCTCCATAAATGGGCAGCCACCAAGGAATGTTGATGGATAATGGCACCACTGTCTCTGCTGGCTTTAAAGATTGCAGCTGACATAACTGACCTAAAATGCCAGCCAACAAAAGAAGTGAAGCTCCCCGCACCATCCTCTTGCTTTCTGCATCAATATTTTCCATCACTTTATTTACTGACACTTTTCTGAACCTCAAAAATCCATTCATGTTTATTAATACCTATTTTTAGTCCATTGCAAGTGTGACATTAAAAGGCTTGAAATCGTTTGAATTATGAGATTGCCAAGGAAACAAAAGTGCCTCTACATTTGAAAACATTTCAATCCTTTCAGCCCCCACAGGTGCAGAACAGGAGCTCAAAGGTGCTCAAACTCCAAAGCAATTTCACAGGAAGAGGAAACAACCAGGAAATATTTCAGACGTTATTTTTTTTTAAGGTTCAAACACATCAAGGTCTTCAGTAAAAAAGACCCACCAGCTCTGGTGTAGTGACAGTGAAATACATAACATGGTGTGGATTATACCTATATTGAAATGATGTATGTGCAAAGCAGACAGACCACAGTGGATAACAGGGTGAGCTTTGTGTGCCAGGGAGAATGTGGGCTTCAGCAAGAGATAATCCTGGGTTCAAACCCCAGCCTCAGTTTCTCCTCCTCTAAGGAATCATTTTTAAGGTTTAAAGAGAAAGTTTACATGAAAGGCTTTGGCTCTTTGTCCCAGCAAGGTCACATTAACACTTAACCCCAAATGATAGTGTTATTGAACTCTACTAGTTTGATTGAGGGATCTCGGTTCTCCTCATCAGTGTCTTCCAATTATTTCCTCAATCCAAGAGAGAAGGATCATAGGCTAAGAAGCCAGCCTGCTCACACTTTTTGCCCTATGGGTTGTGTTGGTCTGGTTATGCTTAGATTACGTTACAGTAGCAACAGCTCCCATATCTCAAAGACTTTATACTCAAAAGTTTGTTTCTATCTCATCCACAACCCACTGAAAGTCCAGGCACCTGCTTTTATGGCCACTTGGTTCTCCTTTCTGTATGGCCAGGAAGAAATGGGCTCTGAGTGAATACCAGCCTTCCTTCCATTTGGAGCTGCCTTTTAAATGAGACCCCGAGGCAGTCTTGCTCCAGCCAGAATTCCAGAATATACCTCATAGAATTGGCTCTTTCAGCTGCCCTCTTCCTTGTCTTCTCTCCTGTATGCAAGTCTCAGGAAACAAAGTTTCAAAACCCCTCTCCATTTCTACAATGATATAGTACAGTTCACAGAGCATTGTAAATTGATCTCCATCCACCAGCCCCCAACCCTATACCAACAAAATCTGACTTAGCCACTTCCACATACCACCGTAAATGTAAAATGGGCTTAAATGTCCAAACTCATTTTGAACTCCTCCATCTAAAATTTCAAGATGTGTGGAGGGTAGGGTTGGGGGTGGGAGGTGACTTCTTAAGAAATGAGGTTTGTCAATAGAGGACTCTCAGCAAGAAGGAGTCATCTGTGCCAAAGGAGTGTTAAGTTTCCCTCTCTCAGGAGAGTGATAAAATGTTCACAGTTCTAAGTGATTGGTGGTGGTGGTGTTTTTGCCCAGGAACATATTTTTTTTTTAATTTAAGATCCTAATTTCAGTGAGAACATCTGTGCTACTTTCTTGCTCCCCTAGTAACATTAAAATGAGGAACAAAAAAAAAAAAAAGAAAAGAAAAGGAAGGAATGAAGGAGAGAAGAAGGAACAGGTGAAAGGGAGGGGAGGAAGGAGGAAGAAATAGGTGTGGTCTTCCCCCTTTCCCTTACATTTTGCTCGGGATTTATGCCAATGCCCAATCATTAGGTTTGATCACTAAATATCCTGGAAATTTTCCTCTTTTTCTTACTTAAGTAAGAGAAGTTACAACATTTTAGAACTTGCCAGTCCTATCATTTTTTCAGAGAAGGAAATCTGAAGTCAAGAGTGCTGATCTTTTTTCAAAGATCTCAAAGCCAGTGAAACTTTGTATAGTTCTTTCCACAGCTCAGGGTTGCTCAGGTAAATAAGAGCCAAGAGGAGAGAGAGGCATTGCTAGATTATTTTTTCTCCCAAGTCAGAGCCAGAAAATCCAGTCTTTCCATTTGCCCAAAGGTGCATCATTCAGTGCTGAGAGAATGGGGCTGGTTTGAGCTCCTGACCAGGAACTTGGTCCTCTGACAAGGTTCCAGGGGGTCACCTGTGAATGGAGGGGGTCTCCCAATTGGGAGGAGGCTCTTGGTTCTCTGCTGAGGAGTATGTAGGATCTTTCTGAAGAAACTGTGGAGAAATCTTCCAGGACCTTACAAAATTTCAAGTGTGCAAGTGGTGCTAAGGATGAAATACTGTCGTGAGTAAAAAGCCAACTAAATACCCCATTTCACGACTCCTTTTTTCCTTCCCTCCCTTTCCCCCCTCCTCCTTCCTCTTCTTCCTCCTCCTCTTTAAGCACTCAAATGTTGAATTCTTTTGCAGGTTCTTAACCTCCAGATTTTTAGAAATCTCTTGCATCTATTTTAAATGGAGCTGTTTGGTGGTCACCAAAGTATAGAGACTCCAAGTATCTAAGATTTTGGCCATCCTTGACTCTTCTCTTGGCTAATCCATAAACTTGTGCTGTTCTGAGCAGAGGTGGTGGATAGGCACGTAGACCTGGATAAAAATCCCGACTCTGTCCCAGTTTAGCTGTGTGGCCTGAGGAAGGATGTTAGATGTCTTGTGTCTCACTTTGCATGGCGGAGAACAAGGGTACAGCCCAACCACGGACTCATGAGGGTGAAGTTTGAGATGCACCCAGTCACCTAACTCTATCTGTCATGGAGGAAATCTTCAATATTTGCTCTCCCTTGCTCCACTGGCATCAATATCCATGTGCCAGATGAAAAGATCATTAATTCAGCCAGCCAGTCACTAAGAATAGACTGTTAATTACTGACCAGCCACTCTTCTAGGCTCTGAGGTTTTAAGAGTGAACAAAATAACTCAAAGTTCCTACCCCCAAGGAGTAGAGAAAACCAATAATAATCAAACACCGGAAGAAAAGCTTCATGATGGAAGAGAATGTCACGTTTTTAATCCACTACTGTATTTCCAGTTCCATGAACAGGGTCTGGTATGCAATAGATCCTCAATAAATATTCCTAAAATGAATCAGTGAATTGAATTACTTTTGGCACAATGAAAATGAAGCAAGGAAGCAAATTTTAAAAATATCATTATTAATATTAATAATATTATTAACACCTTGCAACACTGTGAATTAATGATAGCACACTTTTTATAATTGTACTGGTAACTGTGGTCCATGGTTTAACTTAGGGTTCATTGTTTGTCTAGTGTAGTTCCATGGATTTTTTAAAATTTATTCTGATGCTATATATACAATCTAACATCTCTCCTTTTAATCACATTCAGATATATATTTCAGCACTGTCAATTGTATTCACAATGTTGTGCTACCATCACCCCCCAAAAAACATTTCCATCATTCTGTACATTTAAAGCCTTAACTTCCCATTCCCTATTCCCACCCTGTACCCTGGTAATTTACATTCTAGATTCTGACTCCCATTTCGTTATATTTAGTGCCATGCATCTCACATTTTTGTGTCTTTTTTGGTGGCTTCACCGTTTTAAATGGTCCCCAAACTGAGTGTTGAAGTGCACTGCTAGTGCTCCAAAGTACAAGAAGACCACGACACACCTTATGGAGAAAATAGGAGCACTAGAAAAGCTTCGTTCATGATGTGTTATGGCGCTGTTGGCCGTGAATTGACAGTCTATAGTAAGTGTGTCTTTAAACAGAAACACACATAAAACAAGGTCATATATTGATGGGCAGAAGAAAGTATTGTGACCAGGGGCTCATATGTAATGCCCCTGGGGGCAATGACTCAGTATTCACTGATTCAGTATTCTCAGTGACTTTGTAGAATTAACTTCCATGAATAATGAGAATCAACTCTATATAATAGAATATCTGGTAATGATCATTTTTATGAAAAAATAAAATAGAAGGTTATAAGAAGTTACAAAGTGACAAGGAAAGCCCTCGCTAGGAGAATGATATTTGAGAAGAAATCTAAAGTGAGGTAGCAATCGTAATATTTATTAATCATGTGATCATGTAAACACAGTTCTTAGTGTTTTCCATATATTAGATTATTCAACGTTCATTTAGCCCATTATCATTGACTAAATTTCTTGGATTTGATTTTAAAGCTGACTCTTTGTTTCCTTTTCAAAGTTGTCATCAAAAAAAATAAATAAATGGGGCGGTGCAACGGTGGCTCAGTGGCAGATTTCTCACCTGCCATGCTGGAGACCTGGGTTCTATTTCCAGAGCCTGACCATGCCAAAACACACACACACACAGAAAAACAAATGAACAAACAAAAAGAACTTTATGCATTGGGAGAAAAGAGACTCTGAATTATGAAAGAGTGACTTTTGGTAAAAATGAGATATATGGGCAGCTAATTGAAAAATCGTCATTTTTTGTCCTTGGGAAACAGTTAGCAGCTTTCATTCCCATAATAGGTAAATTTCCAAACTATTTAATGGAAGAAAATTTTTCTTTTTAAATTACCTCTAATCTGTGTCTATGCCTGTATACAGAAGAAAATAAGAGGGAGGCCATTCAACCATTCTTTTCTGTTATTTGATGATTTCAGGAAAACACAAAAGACTTGATTATCCATATAATTGTCTCAAAAACTGCGTCTGCCCATGGCTTAGATTCATGTGAATGCTTATGTTTGCGAGCTGTCTTTACTTTCTGGGCTAGCATAACAAAGTATTCTAAAGTGGATGGCTTAAAACAGCAGCAGTTTATTGTCTCCCAGCTCTGGCTAGAAGTTTAAAATCAAGGTTTCAGCAGGGCCCTGTTTTCCCTGAAGTCTGTAGGGTTTGAGCAGTGGTTGGCCACAGTCCATGGCATAATTCAGTCCATTCCTCCTTCGCGTAACTGTTTCCTTGCTGTCTTTCAAATTCTGTTTCCAAATTGCCTCTCCTTGTTGGTATACCAGTCATAGATTAGGGCTGACTATAATCTAGTTTGGCCTCATTTTAACTAACAACATCTTTACAGATCCTATTTCCATTCAGGAACTGGATGTTAAGACTTGAAGATATCTTTCGGGCAGTGGGGGAACCCAATGCAACCCATAACAGAGGCTCAACACAATTTAATTGGTGGTGAATGTATTGGCCTTGACAATTACAGAGATGCTTTCCATCGCCAATAACAAATTCCTTCTGGTAGCTGAGTCAGGTGAAGATGGGGAGTGAAGAATGCTAAAAGACCCTAAAAGGAGTCATGGGTATACATATGTTGAATGCCTACCTTGTGTGTCTCTGCACACATCCTTTAGGGTCCACAACAATTCCTTGAATACAATCTTATTCCCATTCAGCGTATGGGCAAACGGATGCTCTGAAATGGTTAATCAAATGTGTACACTATTAGGCAGATCTTAAATGATAACATCAGTATTTAAAATCCCATACTTCTTTCTTGGGTAAAAATGGATAAATGGAGAGGGAGAGGGAAAAAAAAAGGAAACCACAGTTGAATTGAATACTTGAAGTGCAAATCAAAACCAGGCATAGTTCTTAATTGCGTGGAAAATGTAAATTGCTACTAAATCTAGAACTTCCAAATTAAAGGAAGTGGAAATAAAGCTAGCCATGCATTTTGTTTTGAATATCGTATACACCTTTCAATATGCAGTGTTAAATGTCTCAGCAACATTCTTTCAGGTTTGGCAAACTAAGAGGGCTTATAGGTCTGCCCGGGTTTGCATCTGTTCTAGTTTGCTAGTTGCTGGAATGCAATATACCAGAAACACAGTGGCTTTTAAAAAGGGGAATTTAATACGTTGCTTGTTTACAGAGCTAAGGCCGAGAAAATGTCCCAATTAAAACAAATCTATAGAAATGTCCTATCTAAGGTATCGAGGGAAAGGTACCTTGGTTCATGGAGGCTGATGAAGTTCAAGGTTTCTTTCTCAAGTGGAAGGGCACATGGCAAACACAGTCAGAGTTTCTCTCTCATCTGGAAGTGCACTTGGGGAACATGGCGTCATCTGCTAGCTTCTCCTGGCTTCCTGTGTCACGAAGCTCCCCAAGAGGCATTTTCCTTCTTCATCCCCAAAGGTCGCTGTCTGGTGGACTCTGCTTCTTGTGGCCATGTAGTTCTGCTCTGCTCTCCCTGAATCTCTTTCTTTCTCCAAAATGTTTCCTCTTTTATAGGACCCCAGAAACTAATCAAGACCCGCCCAAATGGGTGGAGACATGCCTCCAGGTAATCCAGTTCAACAACCACTCTTGATTAAATCACATCTAGGGAGATGATCTAATTACAGTTTCAAACATTCAGTACTGAAAAGGGATTAGACAAAACAGGTGCCTTTACAAAAGGGTAAAGGCACTTAATGATTAGGATTAAAACATGGCTTTTCTAGGGTACATACAACATTTCAAACCATCACAGCATCTGTATATGAGACAGAAGTTTCTAAGCTGATTCTACATTATGATTTTTTTGCTTGGTGGGCTGTAATGAAAAGCATCTAGGGCAATACAGTGGATATGCTTGGCTTCAGCTTATGGAAGGAATGACTTATGCAAAAATCATTTAATGACTGTAATAACAGAGCAAAAGATTGGGCTGGAAATAGTCAAATGTCTTAGGTTGAAACAGTTTAAATAACATAGAAGGCCCAAGGACTTATAATAATGATACCTTATGTTCATGTAATGGACTCTAAAGTTCACGAAGACTTACACTTATATGTTAATGACCCATTTAAGTGTGAGAGAGATCCATTAAGCAGGGGCTCAGCCCATTTTAGTGTCAAGAAACAACCAGGTATTCTAGCTAGTTTCCAAAAAGGGTACCCAGTGAACCACACCTCCCGTTATTCAGGCCATTGTGGAGTTGCCTTACACACTAAATATGGGCTGACCCTGTTGAAAAAATAAAATGTAGCAGTAGTTTCTTTATGTAACACTTGCAGCTTCTGCTTTTGTATCTTGGAACACTTGCTCTGTAGAAATTCAGCTACCACATAAGAAATCCAGGCAATGAACTGGATCCGCCATGCCCAAGTTGGACCCATGGAGAGACCACATAAATAGAGAGAACGAGGTTCAACCAACCCCCAAATATTGCATGCTCCAAATGTGTGATTAAAAAAGTCATCCTGGACATCCAGTCTTGTTGAGCTTCCAGACAGAGCCAACCCTGGCTGCCGTCTGGCTGCAACTGGGTGAGTTAAAGTGAGTCCTGTCCAGTTAAACCCAGCCCAACCACAGAACCATGAGAGATAATTAAGTCTTGTTTTAAACCACTACATGTTGGGATGGTTTGTTTTATCATAGATAATGAAACATCACGTCTACTTCCCTCAGCATTCCCCACCCCC
>PVIY010006295.1:0-31180 GCA_004026745.1 Myrmecophaga tridactyla | reverse complement strand
CTGATACTAATCAGTTGTGTGACCTTGAAGTGGTTTGAGTCTGAATTCCTTATTCTTCTCTTCCATAAAACAAGAAGATTGGCTTATATAACTTCTAAAATCCCTTTCAACTCTACTAACTGATGATACTGTCATTGTTTCTCTCGGGTTATTGGGTGAGTCATCAAAAACATGTGACTTTTTTGTATAGAAAAATATTAGAAAGTTACAAATCAAAATGTTCACAGTATTCTCTCTGAATGATGGGATTTTTTTCTTTTGCAAATTTGGAGGCTCATTTACTATACAATGGACAATATTCCTTTGCTAACAAAAAGCCATGGGTTTTGTTTGTTTTCAAAAGAAGGCAAAGAAAAGAAACTATGTGCCAAGATGTAAATGAACTTAAGCTTTTGTATTTGTTTTCTATTTCTTGTAATAAATTACCACAAATTTAGTGGCTTATACCAATGCATATTTATGTTTTCAGTTTCCAGGGAGCACAAGAAGCCATTCATTTCCTACCTGAGTCCTTAGTTTCAGTCTCACCAGGCTACAAACAAGCAATTGGCCAGTTTGGTTTCTCATCTAAGTATCAGGATCCTCCTCCAAGCTCACACAGTCATTAGAAAAATTTAGTTCTTTGGACTAAATCTCTAATTTCTTGTTGGATGTTGCCTGAGGGTCTGTTCTCAGCTGTTCAGACATCACAATCTTGGTCACAAAGTTGTCTTTCGGGACTTCCAAGTCACAGCAACTCACTTATTCAAAGCCATTATGAGAGCTTCTCTCCAATCTGCTAAATCGGAGAATTACATAAGGTAGTCCCAGGAGAGACTACCCCATCACCTTCGCTTTACTTAATCGAGACAGTAACTATTCCATCTTATTTAGAATCCCTACCCACATTCAAGGGGAAGGGATTATACAGGTCCTGTACACCATGGGGTGGGAATCTTGGGGCCCATCATAGAATTCTGCCCATTACAGTCGTTTTTGCTGACATTTATCTTAAGTTCCTGATCTTATTTTTGCCCTCTTCATGATATAGCTCATTTCAAGTATAGATATTTTGGAGGAAGGGTTTACCTTTACATTGAAAGACAGTATAGCAAGGTGCTTAAGTATGCTAGCTCTGAAGACACATTGCACAAGGAACATATTTGGCTTTACCTTTTACTAGCCAAGTGACTTTGGATAAATGACCTAAAGTATCTTTGCTTTCGTTTCCCCAACCATAAAACTGGGATTGGTTTTAGCCAATCCTAGAACCTATCTTATAGGATTAGTGTGAAGGTTAAATGAGACTCTACATACCTTGCTTTTAGTAAACAAACAACATCTGCTATTATTCCTTTACTCACTATGGAAGACTATACTAGCTGACTAGAGCTGGTAACAAGTCAGAGAGGGTGACTTTCAAATGATAAATTCTATAAATTATGAAATCATGATCTCTTATATTTACTTCATCCATGTGATACTCATTGAATCTCTGTGAAGAGGGTATCCTTATTTTTGTTTGGCAGAAAACTATCAAAAGTCCAGGAAAGTTCAGCACATTGCCCAAGACCACTTAGCTATGGGAAGGTCAGCCAAAATTCTAAGCCCAGGTCCTCAGAATCCAAGGCCAGTGTTCTTCCCAGTATGCCATCATGAGAATGTGGTATTAGCTTTGTTCATCATCATATCATGATGTAGATCATCTGACTCATGGGGGAGATGCTAGAGGAATACAGTTTGAGGTACAGGAAGTATGAAATTCAAAAGCCAGTTTGGAGATGTAATAGGTTCTCTTGGAGGGAATGGAATTCCCCAGCAAGGAAGAGGTTGAATAATATGGCATAGTGGAAATGGTTTAAGCATTAGAATGATTCATTTAGTTAATAAATAATTGCCATTCCTCTTTTAGCATCACACTATTTACTGGGTATACCACATGGTGAGCAAAATCATGGAGTTTGGCTTGATTCTTTCATGGAGTCTGTAGGGATTAAGTAAGGTAACATATTGTGAAATGCCTACCAGTCCCTGAACCAGACAAGGTACTCCTGAGAGGTCATCAGACCATGAGACTGGAATATGGTGAAGGGAGTTTTCACATCAAATGGGCAAATGGACTAAGTGAGTCACCATTAGTCTACAAACTTGTGCTTCTCATCCACTAGCACTGAACTGGAGCCAGGGGGTTGAAATCAAGAGGAGGAGACATTGGTGTATGTGATGGTTAAGCTCATGTGTCAGATTGGCTGAGTTATGGTGTTTAGTTGTTTCATCCAATAAGCCCTGGTCTGATTGTTATAGGAGAGTATTTCATGGATTTAAATCATTAGCCAGTTGTTCATATCTATGGCTGATTACATCTATAATCTGTAAAGGAGTTTGCCTTCAACAATGAGAGAACACCCAATCTGTTGAAGGTTTTTAAGGGAGAACTGATAATTTCTGCAGTCAGGAAACAGAATTTCCATCACTACTTTAGCCGGTCAGCTTCTCCTGAAATTCATCAAAACCATCATTGGAGTTCTCAACTTATGGCCTGCTCTATGGAATTCAGACTTGCCAAGCCCCATGGCCATGTTAGTCAATTTCTATTATAAATCTCACATTTATATATATATATATACATCTTGTCAGCTCTTTTTCCCAGAGAACCCTGACTAATACAGTGTATCTACAAGGGAGTTGGAGATAAAATTCAGGTTGCAACAGCTCTAAGTGAAATAGTTATCACGATATGATGCAACCTCCTAATGACATAGGCAAGATGGAGCAATGCATTCATATCTATGGAAACCAGAAAGGTTTCATGGAGGTGGGCTTTCATACTGATGAATTAATACTATTTTGATAACCTGATGAGCCAAAAAAAGAGTCAAATACTTGGTAACAACTTGACATTCTATTGTTTTTAGTACTTATAATGTGTCAGCTAATGAAAAACTCTCATCCCTTACTGTGTCTTATTTAATTGTAAGAATTACAGTAACCCTGTGAGGTGTTGGTATTTGCCATACATAGTACAGAGAAAATAAGAGATTTTTGTAAGGTCACTGTCTTAAATTGGATATCCTAGACACAAAGAAGAAAATGGGAATTCATATATTCTTGGGCAGGTTACTTACTGAGAATGAGCTTACAGAAGAAATGGGTAAGGCATAGAGAGAGACACAGGATAAAGTAGGGGAAAAAGGGCAGGCCACCGTGGCTTAGCGGCAAGAATGCTTGCCTGCCATGCCAGAGGACCCGGGTTCGATTCCTGGTGCCTGCTCATGTAAAAAAAAAAAAAAAATTAGGGGAAGAAACTAAGCAAAAATGTGATTTCAAGAGATAACTAGCCTCCAGCTGATCCCTCGAGGAACACTGGAGGATGAGATTTACTGCAGGGGTTGTCCTACCCAGAGTCAAGGAAGCCGCCTTGAATATTCACACAACCTCCACTTCCCAATCTATCCCAGTCATTGGCCATATGCTACCCCTGGAAAGGGGGGAGAAGGATGGGCATCATTTTGCAGCCATGCCCAGGTGAGGCAACTGCTGTCAATTAAGTGAAGTCCTCCAGGAAATAGTTCTATGGTGGGCCATCAGATTCCAAACCCTGTAGCAGTTGGAGGATGAGGACACTGAGCTGGAAAATTGGGACACCAATAGCAATTACTACAGTCATATCACTGAGAAATAGATGAGGAAGCAAAGACACCCAGGTGCTTGTTAAGTGACTCAAAATCAGTTTTTGTCTTTTAACATTCTAAATGTTCTTAAACACTACATACCCATTGAATTTATAGTTTTTATCTATTGAATTTCTCCCAACACGGAGTCACATAAGCATGAGCCAATTTACACAGAGGAGGAAATTGAGGATCTGAGAGTTTGAACCTAAGGTCCACATGATCAAAAACTGGTAGAACCAGGATTCTCACCCATGTCTCCTGGGTCTAATTGCTTTTATTTTGGATAGGTGGGGGCGAGAATGAGTAATCTGGACAACCAAGGCCATTTTATGGATCAAAACACCTAAGTCAAGCGGCTAAATTAATAGAGTCTTTGCTTTGCTTTAGTCCTCTCTTCTTGCTTGCCATTGGAGAGCTCAGTTGTGTTGCTTTGCAATTTAGCTCAAAGTCAGACTTCAAAAATGAGTTTCTGCCAGTAGGAGCATGTATTATTCTGTGCTTGCTACAAGTCCTGGATGCTGTTTGCTTGAAGGTGATCTGGCATCTGTCTATTGATCCAATCTCGGATCCTAGATGTCCAAAATTTCCCTTATAGTCTCTACTTAATAGACAGGCATCTATGCTTTACCTCTTCCTGCACTTACCCACAATTGGATGGACTGAAAGGTAGTAAAACTTACCAGAAAGAAGAAGGGAGTTAGAGATAAAATTCAGGTTATAATAGTCAATCACTCAGTCATTGTAGGGAAGTCCTTTAACCTCTGTGTCTGAGTTTCTAGCTTTGTAAAATTTGTATGCCATTTCCTACTTCTTAGGGTTGTTATGTGAGTTAGAAAGAGCATACTTCAAGCACATAGTGAATGCTCAGTAAATAATAATTATATTTAAGTCACAGATATACCTGCACAGGAAACAAGAACACGTGAATGCCTGCTTAATAAGCTTCCAATGTGCCTGCCTTGGACAGCAGATTTCAGAGGCACAAGTGCCTGACACACAGTGGATCTTCCAAACGGTCAATCTGTTTGGCATGACCAGTAGACAAGTCTCTGCCTACCTCCTGCCCCCTCTCCATCACTGCTGCCTTGGTTCCTCAAGTCATCCTTGTCCTGAATACCCTGCTTTGGGTACCTTACTTCCTGACATGACCCAACTCCATGACAACTCCAAGAAGCCTTCCATGGAACAAGCAGGATCCTGGGACCTACAAGTTAAGTGATCTAAGTCTGAGGTTACTTTTGGAAAGATTCTTCATCTCTTGCTGTTTCTGAGAATTTGGCTAGAGGAGGGATCTGCACCCTCTCTGATCTTGTCTGTGGTGCTTGATGCAATGTTCCCCCATCTCCAACTGCTCTTTCTCTAGATTGATGCTCTACCTCTCCTTCTTAAAAAAAAACAAACAAACAAAAAAAAAAAACTTGAAGGCAGGACAGTTTCTTACACCTGTTTCCTCCTCTCTATAATGCAGCTATTGATTTCAATGAGTCAATTAAAAATTCAGTTGTTGAATTAAATATCAAAAGACTGAATACTGCGCTTGACCCAGACAAGACAGTTCAAAAGTCTTTTTACTGGACTTTCTATTCCCTTCAACCCAGAACAAACAGTAATGTCTATAGTTCCTTTTGCATTTTTGTTTTATACTCCCGAGGATGGTATTTCATGCAAAGCACACAGTAGGGGCTCAAAAATATAAGACTTTTTTGAATAATCTGAATCTTAAAGGTGGCTCTCCACCCCTGTGAGGAGCGGCATGCTGGGCGTCAGCCCTTTCTAACTCACCTCTCCTTTTAGCTAGTCTCCTAGGATAGAAAGAGTAAGGCACCTGTGCACAGAGGCACTTCATCAAATTTACTAAACTAGAACATTTTCATTCTGGGAGCTGATAACCAAATTGTGCTAACAGGAGTTCAGCACTATCTGAAGGCAGGGAAGAAGGGAGTTGGGCTTGTCCTGACTCAGGAGCATCAAGTGCAGAGAATATTCCAAGCAGAACAGCTGGCCCTGCTCCTGCTTAACAGCCTTCAGCTGCCCCTCTGGAATGACTCCACCTAGAAGCCCAGGCTGTCCTTGGGCCTGGACCAGTCCGGGCAGGGGCCCTTCTCCCTCCATTTGGAATCTGTGTTTGTTAATACATCTAGTAGTAGGAATGTTCAGATGGAACTGATGTCCATTTGGAATCTCTCAAAGTAGGCACAGGTCAACTTCAGGCTCACATTTGAACCTGACCGTGCTAGGATAAGATTGAAATGCCTGCCTTAGGACTGAGTGATGGCATCTTATTCCCCATATCTTCCTGATGAATGGCTGGGGGGCTGTGGATGGAATACACATAGCCACTAGGGTTCAGGATCCCCAGCTCATGGTAAATTCTCCCCTTAGTCAAGACTCTCCACCTCCAAATCAATACTTATTGAATTTAGACCTATATGATTGTACTCTGGACACTCTTACCAGCAACTGTGCCAGCTCCAGCACCAAGGTCAATTCTCCAACCCAGGATTCCTGCCCTTCCTCCTGTCCTATTGTCAATCCCTTGTCCCAATAGTCCATGCTGCAACCACACCATTGCCAATGAGGATCAGGCATTAATAGGTATTTTGCAAAGGGCATCCTCTTGAGAGTCAGAAAACTCACACTGGAGTTTCCACTAAGCCACCAAATTCCTGGGTGGCTTTGGACACATGATTGAACTTTTCTTGGCCTCTCATTTCTTAGCTCTAAAGTGGACCTGACAAAGGCAAGGTTCAATTATGTGCTGAATTGGCAAGCACTATGTAGGCTTCAAAGTGCCATGTCAATGGGAAGCCAGCTGCAAACTCTTCTGCCAGCCCTTGTGGGGAGTTGGTTGTCAATAAGTTTCTCAAGAGGAGGGCATAGGCTCTGTGGCCTGTTCACTACCTGGGGTGGGGCATGGGTCATGCTATGGTCAGTTCTGGCCAAAGATGCAGAAACATAACCTAGGTGACCCCTTCCCTGATAGAGCTGTTGAGGAAAACGCTGGCTCTTTCTTCCCCCTTCCCTCTGGCTCAGGAGCCCTTCTTGAGATGGAAGAAGCAGGTCAGGAAGAAGTATCCCCTTGTTCAGGCCTTTCCTTTTGAGTTCAGGAAAAAATGAGTAGGAAAAAATAGCAATAATAATAGCCTGAGCTTTGGCTCTAAGTAAATAAGGAGTGGCCTCCAAGTCCTGACTTTTATCGTTGATGTGACCTTGAACAAGTTTGTGTTCTCTGGGTCTACTTTCTCTCAGTGGACTTCCTCAAAACCTACCTCCTGGGGTCACTTGGGGAAATGTAAATGTGTTCTTATATGTAGGAGACAGTCAATAATGGCCAGTTGCTCTCTTCTTCCCATAAAGTATGTCAGGAAGCAGGTTGTGTTAGTTAGATTCAGTTGTCAACTTGGCCAGGTGAGCATACCTAGTCTTGTTGCTGCGGACATAAGCCAACGGTACGTGAACCTCATCTGTTGCCAATTACATCTGCAGTCAGCTAGGAGGCGTGTCTGCTGCAATGAGTGACGTTTGGCCTAATTGGCTGGTGCTTAAATGAGAGAATGCAACGTAGCACAGCCTAAGCAGCTTGGCATTCCTCATCTCAGCACTTGCAGCTCAGCCCAGGCCTTTGGAGATGCAGACAGAAGTCACCCCGGGGACAGTTGTTGGAACCCAGGGGCCTGGAGAGAAGACCAGCAGAGACCATCCTGTGCCTTCCATGTAAGAAAGAACCTCAGTGGAAAGTTAGCTGCCTTTCCTCTGAAGAACCAACAAAATAAATCCCCTTTTATTAAAAGCCAATCCGTCTCTGGTGTGTTGCATTCCGGCAGCTAGCAAACTAGAACACAGGTTTATTTTTATGTTCATATTTTCTGCTTTACCATGAGTGTGCTTTGCTTTCATAATTAGAAAAAGCATCCAGTTTCCTTACTTCTGCAAAAGGTGGTGGTTGAGTGAAGAGTGCAGGAGAAAACTGAGTCTCAGAGGGGCTTAAGGGACCACTTCCAACAACCCTGAAACTGAAATTGCAACCTCTTGCCCCTCAGGCTTCCTCATATGCTACCCTCCACTTTGTACTACTCTCTTTCAATTTCAACCCCAGGGATTTTAAATTCTCATTCTTCTCCAGGACTCCAAGTTCAGAGTTGATTTTTAAACATGCATATATATACATATATATATGTCTCAATGTAAATGGATTCTATGCCTGGAAATGCAGATTGATCATTCAAGAAACAGACAAACAGACTCCTGGCGAAAGCAAATGGCTACCCTTTTGTTAGATTTCTACAGAATCTGGAGGATGTAGAGATATATAGATTTTGCAATTCCTGCTTTCTATTCTAACTGGTGTTCAGAAGGTCCTTTGGCACACGGGGCAAAGCACCCAACCCCAAGATCATGGAAAATACCTTCAAGGTTTTGGCACCTTTATTACAGCTTTGCCTATTGCTGAAGTGGGGAATAAGTGCAAATAGTCTTTGGGGCAAAGATGGATCACAAGGTGTCTTTTTTGACAATTATTTACTCCTTCCCCACTCTCAGTACTGCTTGTCCATTTTGATTTTACACGGGGTTAAAATCAACACTCAGGAATCTGTTGGAGTTGGGAATGGGCAAAACTACCACTTCCTAGGATAATGGGGAA
Source organism: Myrmecophaga tridactyla (assembly GCA_004026745.1). NCBI lineage: Eukaryota > Metazoa > Chordata > Mammalia > Pilosa > Myrmecophagidae > Myrmecophaga > Myrmecophaga tridactyla. Next base: position 22,885 of record PVIY010006295.1, on the reverse strand, counting down.
TCTCAGTGAAGATAAATTTTATGATGTAAGGAAAAATTATCATGACCACAGTGAGACATTAAAACTTAAAAAGAGCATGCAGAAAGGAGAGAGAGGAGAGAGAAGAGTAAAAGCCATGAAAAAACATCTTTTTAAGTAACAAAGGAGTATAGACTTTGCAAATGAGAGCAGCACAGAAAGCTATTTTGAGTTGGGGGAATGCTAATTATGTTTAAAAAAAAAAAAAAGACAGGGTCTCCAAAAAAATCTTTTCTTTTCTTTTTTTTTTTTTTGCAGGGAAATATTTTAGTTCCTTCATATAGAGACATATTACACAATGTTAACAACCATGAAAAACAATACAAAATGCCCTCAATTTAACAAGTAGAAAAATATAACTAGTATATATGGCAATTGTGAATCTAATACTGTACAGAAGTAATTTATGGATTTTACAAATAAATTATAGCTTAAATGCCTTTTTAAAATTCCTTTTCCAGCCCCCTCCCCCACCCCAGATGTACACGATAACTTACAATAGGAAAGGTTCCGAGCCTAGCTTATTGCAATCAGTGCCACTCAAATGTTCTGCCGACAAGCTGGAAGAATTTCTTATTTGGCTCGTGAAAATATTCATGCAGTTTACTGAGCAGTTTGGGATCGACATGGGGGTGGGCCCGGCCCTTGGACTCGTGTAAGCAGCGGTCCCGGCCGCTGTCCCGCAGGCAGTAAAAACCCTTGGTTTTGTTAAAATAGAAGTTCGAGGCGTTGATCTGCGGCGACAGCTTCAGGAACCGCTCGACCTTCTGGATCTCGGGGAAAGGGTCCCTGATGAGCTGGTCGCCATCGACGATGTGGACGCGGTGCAGCGGGAAGAAGCGCAGCCAGTTTTGCATGTGCACGAAGTAGAGGCTGCGGTTGAGCGCCTTGTAGTCCACGTTGAGGCGGCCATCGCGCACTAGGAACTCCTCGATGGACGGGTAGGGCTTGCGCTTCTGCACGTGGTTGTAGAACACTTGGGTGTAGTCGGACAGCACGCGCTCCGACGGGTCTCGCAGGATGAGCAGCAGCCGGATGGACGGGTCCATGCTGTGCACCCGCTCAGGCACTTTGGGCGACGTGAAGTACGCGGGCGTCTTTTCCACCGTGAGCTGATGCGGGTAGGAGAAGGGCATCTGGCTGAGGTACCAGCCTAGCCCGTGGCTGTAGTGCTCCTCCCAGTCGAAGAAGTGCACCTCGTTCTCGGCGGCCGCCACGTCGGGGTGCAGGCTGAGCATCTCTAGCAGCGCGCGGGTGCCACCCTTGCGCACGCCGATGATGATGGTCTGCGGCAGCTGCTGGACGGAGCCGTTGGGGGCCGCGCCGTCTCTGAGGGCGTCCTGGAGGGTCGCTGCTTTTCTCAGAAGCTCCTGCTGGCCGGGCTGCCCGGAGGCCTCGGGCCCGGGGATGGCAGGGCGGGAAGGCACGAGCTGGGGCTGGGCCACCAGCAGAACGGCGCCCAGGAGCAGTGCGGCCATGCTGGACACCAGGGCGCCTTCACGCGGCCTGGTGCCGCAGGGTCATGAAGCGCTGCCGCAGGGGTGGCCTCTCGGTCAGTAACGCATGGACCTCACAGGCCGCCAGTTACTAGGAAAGAAAGGAGGGAAATGTTAACCCCAAATAAACCCAGGGCTTCTTATGCCGAAAGCTCTTCAGTGGTGGGCAAGGCCATTCACCTCCCTGGACCTCCCCCATTGGCTTCATTCTATAAAGCTGGCACTCAGCAAACTTTTCCTGAAAAGGACCAGCTGGTGATTGCCGCAACTATAACTCCACAGCCTGCTGGTCTAAAGTGGCCAGAGACAATACATAAAGGAGGAATGCGTGTGGCTGTGCGCCAAGAAAACTTTATTTATGGACACTGAAATTTGGGTTTCGTATGATTTTCACTTATGTGAGATATTCTGAGTTTTTCCCAAAATTTTAAATGTCCAGCCCTTTGGTCATACAAAAGCAGGGTCATATTTGCTCCTAGGCATAGTTTGTGACCCTTGTTATAATAGAGAGGTTTGGAAAGGTCTTTGGACCTCAGTAAACATGAGTGAAATATTTTACTATGGGTCAGCCCAGGCATAGAGGCAGGTGATATCCAAGTAGACATTGTCCCTGCCCTCGAGGGGCTTCTAATCTGATAGGGCAGGTGACCCTGTCTGGAAAATTGGGTGATCGGCTCCAATTCTTCATATGCTATATATATATATATCCTTGTGGTCAATGGTCAGTTGTGTGGGATGTGTGCATCCCAGCAACTTATTTGGGCTTGGCCAGCAGAGTGTGGGCAAGAGTGACAATATCCCAAGTCTTCAGCCTTGGCCTTAAGAGGCCTTTGCATTTCCACTTGTCATCGTCATGAGAGGTGTGTGTCCTGGCCAGCTGCTGGTCCCAGGAAGGCAAGGAGAGATACGTGCAGCAGAGCTGTCCCATGAGCCCTCAGATTGTAGTGTCATTACACGAGCTCCTGAGTGAGAGGCATGATTGTGGCTTTAAGCCACTGAGTATTGGGGGTGGTTTGTACTGTAGCATTAATTTGGCAAAGGCTAACTGATGGGACCTGACTATGGGCATCAGCATGGCATGTGCGACGATCATAATACATCAGGGTACAATGCAACACACGTCCATTCTGTCTAGAACCCCTGGGGCAGATCATAGTAGGGGAGATATTTGAAATGGATTTAGAGGGATGGACAGGTGAGGCTACTACAAACAGCAAAACTCTCATGTGGAAAAAGCTTTAATATTCAGAAAGTGTTCTCACAATGTTCATTCTCAATACAGTCTTGTCATCACCATGTCATCAAGGAGAGTTTGCTGCCCAAAACCTAGTCAAAGGCAGAGTCCAAATTCAGAACTCCCTTTCCAAAGCCTGCCTCCCTTCTACTGAACTCACTTCGTCTTCATGACCCATCAGCAATACCCTCCATTTAGATGTTAAAGTCCCTTGAGGACATGCAGACACTGCTGAGCTAGAAACAGTGAGGGTCCCTAAGATGGATGAGTCATGCTTTATGTTTTCGAGGAGATGATAAACGACAATAAGTGTCTGACACTCCCTGCCAAAAAAAAAGAGAATCATAGAACCCTGGAAATGGGACTTGAGAGATCAGCTGACAACTCTTTAAGAAAAAAATATGTGTAGAGAGGGATGACCCAGCAAGATGTGGCTTAAGGTTGGGTCTATTGATTAGATGAGCTAAATTTAATGACCATTTACTTTAGTCAACTGAGTATTTCAGTATGTTTCAATCAAGTTCCACTTTTTTTCTCAATTGTCCATGTGGGTCTACCAAGCAGACATGTTGTACTTGCTTATAACACATCTAATGTTTGTGTGTGTGTGTGTGTGTACGTGTGTGTGTGGCAGGAAGTGGGGTGCATGAAGGAAGGGAGAGAGCAACTAGCACACACCTGACAGCTTGCTATACTCTGTGTAGCAGCATTGCTCTCTCCATCTTATAGTTCTGCATTTAGATGCAGGGAACAATGGCAGGCCCAAATCATTCAACCCGTAACTGATAGAGGCAGAGGCCGCATCTAAAATTAATATTGTCTGTTCACTCTCTTTCCACTCAATCGTGAGATGTCCTGGTTAGCACAGTGCACACCTGAGATTTTTTCCCTAAAGGAGAACTGCAAGCAGACAGCTGAAAAGAACCTAAATATAGTTTGTCCTTTAAAAAAGAAAAGGGAGGAGGTTAATAGTTTAAAAGTGCCTGGTTTCTACTTTAGTACTTTCCAAAAATATATTTACTTATGTCTAGGACCTGCTTCTTGTTCCAAAAAGATATGCGGTAGATGGGGGGAAAACATCTCATTGCTAAGGTTCCAGGCACACATATACTACAAGCAATATATTCATCTCTAATATATACTGGACACACAGTGGTCCTGAGGAGCCACCTCCCTTCATGATTGGAGCATTTGGACTTCCCAGTGGCATAGCCAGAGTGTCTGGGCCTTTCAGTCATGCTTTCAGGGAAGAAAAAATCACATGAACCTATAAGTCAGGACATCTGGGCCACGCTGATCTAAACAATGAGGTGAGCAACATTAGAACAGCAGGGAGTCATTTAGTCCCTGCTTTTCATTTTATAGAGGAAGAGGCCTGGAGACAACTTGCTCAAGGTCACATAGAAAAATTGGGGACCAGAACTTTTGCTCCTGATGGCCAACTCTGTATTCTTTCTGCAGGGAGTCCTATCTTCCCAGCCTGCCTGTGGCCTTTACCTAAAATAATGAGGACACTGAGGTCCTGAACAGAAAGACCCAAAGAAAATTGTCCAGCTCCAGCCCCCTACCAATTCCAGGTTCATATTCAGGCTACCTGCAGCAGAGGACAACACATTCATTGTTCAATTCAACAGAAGGGTCAAAAGGAATGACACCAGCTATGGAGTGAGGAGTCCTATCTCTCATTTTGACCTGAGTCAAAGTGACTTCATCTCTCTCTTAGTTTCAGTTTCTTCATCAGTGAAATAGTTGTAATTCCACAACTGGCCAGCTGCCTTAAATAGCTGCTTTGAACATGAAATGAAATCATATGTATCAGTGTCGACCAACAGAAATACAAGGTAAGCCACACATGCACTTGCAAATAGTACCTCATTTCAGGCCCAGACACTCTGCCTATCCACTGGGAAGTCCAAATGCTCCAACCATGAAGGGAGGTGGCTCCTCACGATCACTGTGTGTCCAATATATATTAGAGATGAATATATTGCTTGTAGTATATATGCAGCATATGTGCAATATTTTAAAAAGTAAAAAATATATATATTTTATTTAAACCAATATATCTGAAATATTATCATTCTAATGCATCATTTATATAAAAATTAGTGTTGTTTTGCATTTTTGTTTTCTGTACCACGTCTTCAAAACCCAGCAGGTATTTATCCTTACAGTACAGCTCGGTTTGGACTAGCCACATTTCAAGTGCTCTTTGGCCTCATGTTGGGGGTGGAGGCTAAGGACAGCATGGAGACAAGAGCACTAAACTCAACGGCAGTTCTTAATCTGAAAGTTATTGAAAAGTAGAGAGAACACTCTTCATAGCAAGACACCTACCAACTCAGAGATTAGGAGCTTCCTGAACAGGAAAAGGACAAGAGAGGCATATTTGAACTTGCAGTCAGTACAAAGAGGACTTCACATTCTCCCTTAACAATTTCGAGCAAATAGTGTGGAGCCCTGAGCTGTCATGGGCAAGAACAAAGAATGCTCTAGAGCCTGGTGCTGTGGCCACATCCCTTGAACACGGCTCCCATCTGAGCCACCTGCTCCAAAGCAGACACCAAGCTGGTAACGTCACTTACATGGTTCTCTGTAATTCTCATTACAAGTCTTCCAGACAACAAAGGTAAGAAACTGAGGTTTGTAGAAGGTAAATGTTTTGCAAGTGAGAGGCATAGCCACGATTTAAACCCAGTCTGAGCAGCCAAAGTTAGGGACCTCATTGTCCCTTTCAGTCTCCAGAAATGCTCAGAGTTAGTATGCAAGTAGTTGCTATGCCCCTTGTTTTCATTCTTTACTACTTCTGTACACTCACACCTGTACCGATGCTTTGATGAGGGATGGGATTTTTTTGAAGGTCTCTGACTTGCTAAGATGGGCAAAATGAACCTCTTCCCTTCCTTTGTAGTTCAGTTAATAGGTCCCAAAGAGAGATCCAGTCCCACCTCTGTTTACTTCCTTTATCGGGGAGGCTATTTTCTCTGTCCTGCAGGGATAACTAAGCCGTGCGTTTCAACAATTCAAAAGATAAGCATCCTTCCCGACAGCAACACGAGGCTTCCTTGGGACCCACAGTGAAGATGAGAACATGAGGGAGGGTCTGCAGGATTTTTCCAGAAGGAAGCTCCTCTTGCACTTGGAGCTCAATCCAAACCCCTTCCCAACCCTGGGATCAGACAGCTGCCCTCTGACCTCATATCTATTCTGCTCCCTCCAGCCAAGCTCCAGCCTCACTCCTTTCTCTTTGAACACACAACACTGGCCGCTCCCTCTTCATGGAACGCTGTGTCCTGGGCATTCTGCCTCTGGCTCTTCGTTGTCATTCAGAATTTATTTCAAATGCTTGGCTTTCCCTGCACCATGAGCCCAGCCCCCCTCTTTTAATCATTTTCTTTGATATCACCCCTTCGTATGGTTCCCAGATACTATCAGTTCTTACATCTGTCTCTCCACTCAGCCAAGTACGTTTCAGAGCCTCCCTGTCTGTGCCCTGCTTCTCTCTGCATCTGCCAGGGCCTGAGATTCTGTTTGGTGCATGAACTTGGGGAATGCAGTAGACAGTTAGGCAAGTGGCTGACAGCTACAGGGAAAGGACTTTAATGTCATAGAAAGACAAACATAACCCTTAAGTCTGGGTCTAAAAGAGACAGTGAGCATCCCATCCCTGGAGAGTCAAGCAGAAACTTGATGTTGAGAGGGGATTCAAAATGTCTAGTGGTTGGGCAAGATCACCTGAGAGGCTGGAAAATATGATAATTAAAAAAGGAGGGGAAGCTATGAAATAACTATTTTAATTTCCTCCTTAAGTCTTCTGATTGCATAAATCACATCATGACCTAGATTTCAAAAGTAATTAAGTATAATATATTCACTCAGTCCCATCACTGGAATGTATTCACGAATAAAATGAAATAACTAGAATATTTCACGTGAGGTAAATTTAGTGCATTGAGAACAGTGAAGCTTGCATTCTCTCTGTCTGCAGGACACCTTTCCATTTGCTCAACCAGACATGGTGGCATAGGTGGTACAAGGCAAGCATCTCTACTCAGGAAACAGGGATGATGGAACTCTAAGAAGTGGCTATTCTCATATTATTGTCATCACATTGTAGTTCTTTAAAATGATGAGAAGGTGATGAAGAGAAATGTGGAAGTAAATGAGCTTTTACAGTCAGACAGGTCTAGGCTACAGTTCTTATAGTAAAGTAACCTCAAATAAGTTTCTTATCTCTCTGGATCTCAACATAAAATTCTGCAAAATAGGCTAACACACCATATGGATATTGTCACGATTAAGTGAGCCACACATGCCCAATATATAACAGAGTGCCTGGCACACAAGAGGCATTCAAACAAATATTATTGGTCTGCCCTTCTCCCCATGATGGACGTGGAAACATGCTCTTAAAGGTTAAGTAGCCTACTCAAGATCACAAAGCAAGGAAATGTCAAAACTCAAATTGTTACAGGCCATCTCCAAGGTTGGGGCTGTGCTTTTCTTCCCTTTGAATTGTGATGCTCCCCCATGGGCAGTGGGAGTACATTCCAGGCTTGTTCATGATAAGGCAGTAAAAAGTATGCGATCTCGCATTCTGCAATTCTTGGATGTGGAGTGACTTAATTTTCCAGAATGTCCTGAAAACTCAATGAAGACACTATAAGCCACAAAACTGTCATTTCTCATCCAACCAAACTTCTGGACACTTAACAAACAGTATAAGATTATTTGTTCATCTTTATGAATCAAACCTGGTCTTCCTTTTCATTTTTGCACCACTGTTTAAGCACAGGTTGCAGTGGTGTCAAATTTACATCCTTGGCAGGTCATCTTCAACACCCCAAAATAAAAAACAAATTTAGCTTGTGCCTGTCAGCCTACCAAAGGACACAGATATTTCAAGATTACATAAATATTTATTTTGCTGAAATTGCCTACACAAGACACTCGTCACCAAATGTTGACATTCAGTTTGTTTGGATTTCCTTATGGTAATTGCCATGAGGTGGGCTTGGATGGACAAAGTTCAGGTAGAAAGGACCAAAGGTCAGGTCACATAATGGTAATGAATTTCAGTGGGGCACCTTCACTGTCTGAAGGAGTAAAGAAAGTATAACCCGCCTTGAAAAATAGGAAGACCCTTCAAATACCTTCTCCTCCCATCTTCCTATGCCTCTTGCATCCACTATACTCCTGAGAAGGTTCTGGATAAGGAGCTGCCAATAGGAGGAGACCACATCTTCCTTCCAGTGGTTCTCAGCCCTGGCTGCCCCTCAGGATTACCCAGTGCTCTGCTTCCCAAAGGCACCGGTACACCGGTTACCTGGGGATCTGGTGGAAAACATAGATTATCATCCAAGAGGTCTGGGAGAGGCCTGAGGCTCTGCATTTCTCACAAGCTCCTGGGGGAGCTGGTCCATCTACCAAAGCCCTGGGGGATTTAAAGGCCCATGCCCATTCTGATTCTTATTTCCTTAGCCTGGGCAAGGGTGTGGGCATGGTGCCTTGGATTTCTTTTTTTCTTTTTTCTATTCTGTGGTGGTTTGTTAATTCCAGGATGGAAAGCAATTGTGGTAGACAAAATAGAGAGGAAACAGCCTGGTATTAGATGGATTATTAGCACGGGAGTTGGGGGCTAGGAAGGTTGAAGATGCTGGAATTAACAGAAGCTTTAGGGTAAAAAATCCTGGGCTCAATACCTCAGCTCTATACCTTAAAATCCACTAAACAGTCCTGGAATAAAAGTTTTAATGCATTGGCCCCACATACTTATGTTGAGAATTAAGTAAAAGAGTGTTTGTGGAGTGCTCAGTATACTGCCTGGTCCAATGCAAGACCAGAAATCATTGTAGCTATTTTGGTCCCTAATACCATATATATATATATATATATATATATAATGTGTGCAGTATAAATGGGATTCAGGGCAGATAATTAGTCAAACACATTTGTTCATGATCCACAATACTGCAGTGACTCAAAAGGGTTTAAGGAAGAAAGAACAGTGACCTAGAAGTAATCCAGGTTCGCTCCCTTCTCAGGAGGTGCATACAGTAGGTCCTTCATACCTGCCACCTGAATGAATGAGGGGCAGTCAGGTGTGTGCAGCAGCAAGACGCCAGGGAGGGAAGCGGAGGCGAGTTTCTTCTCAACATGCTCAATTGGCATTGCTGTGCAGAGAAGGCAGCCATGACCCAAATAAATCCTTCATTGGAAGCAAAAAAGCACTGGCAGAGTTCTGTGATGGAGGATGAACAGGGCCACTCTTAGTTCTCAGTGAGGCTGGGTAGAAAAGGGGGAAGTGCTAGCAGGCAGGAGACAGGGGCTTGGCTGCCTGAGCCCATCTGGGGGTGCATGGCTGGCTTTGGTCTGAACACGGACCTGGTCACCACCCAGGAGGTGCTGATACAGCTGCAGCAACCTCCTTGGTTGGCAGAAACAGTTGTCCATCACCCCACAGGTAGCCAGCACCCATGAATCCCATGCATTTCCCCAGAAATGGTCAGGAAAGACACAGAGGCATTATAGGCTGAAGGGCCATGAACCATCATCTTGACCTGTCTTATCATTTTGCAGAAGCGGAAACTGAGGCCAGTATTGTAGGGACGAACTGACTATGAAATCAGTCTCCTGATTCCCATTCCACTGGATTGCAACCACCAAGAAAATCTATGCATCTTGTGTATTGGGGCAGGAAAGACTGGGATAATTTGCAGTCAAAAATAAATATGTGAAAACCAAAGGACATCTTTTCCTGGATGGACAAAGGTGGAGAGAAGATTTTTCTTCTCATTTCTTGGACCAACCCTCGAAAGAAATAGGAAAGAAAAGGAATTTGCTTGGGGCCTGTTTATCCTTGCATGGCTTTCCAGGGATAGCACACAACCATCTGGGATTCAGGCAGGTGACATCAGGTGAGATGCCAGACGGTGGGGACTGTGACAAGCAGCAGTGTCCATGGCCTGTCTAAAATGGATAGCAGGTGAATGTCCTTTAGCCAACTCCAGCAGGTGAATGCTGTCGGAAACAAGGAACCATGTGGTCTGATCTTTAGATTTTTCAATATTTAACTATGGATATTTCAGTAAAATCTCCTGATTTTTATGAATGAAGTAAATGGATATTAGTTGCAAAATACAATGAAGGTGAGAAAAAAAAAAACAGAGTGGAAGGCAAGTCTTCAAAGATTGATGCAAGCAGTCTATTTGCGACCTAGAGTCTCTACTTTGCCCATACCCAATTAAACTTTTCCAAAGCATTCACAATGTTTCCTGGGCCTATAGAAATAGTCCAGTGACTTCCCTCAGGGGGCACAGTGGTTTTGTGCAATTCCATAGAAAGGCAGTATTTGGGCACAGTCTTAGAAGAGACCTAGGATTTGCTTGGTAGTAAGTCCTACAGTGGTGTTCCAGATGGAGTCTGCAACAAAAGAGGGCTGGGCACAGTGAAAGGACTCCACCTATACTGGGGTTTGTGGTGGGACACAGGCCATGGGTGGTTGGGGGGAGGAGAGTAGTGGAGAAGAGGGTGCACAAGCCAGGAGACACCAATACTGGGGAGGCTGCTGCTTCCTGTTAAAGACTATTGAATGTAGTATAGGAAAAATAGCCAAGTCACTGCAATAGATTCATCTTGAGCTTGAACCAGATAATGCCCGTTACAGGTTCCAACTTGGGGCGAGATAGTAGAATATCTTGGAACCCTCTGCTCAGATCTGGCCCATGAACTTGTCTTGATATTCCTTTTGTACATGTGACATCTTGCTTTAGCATGATCATTTAAAAACAAACATTTAACCGAGCACTTAGTATTGCCAGGCATGGTGACAAACTCCAGGGGGAGAGCCACGACTAAGCCACATCCACGCCTGCAAGGAGTCTGTTGGGAAAACAGGCATGGAAACAAAGTATGGGTCTTCATTTTATATTGTCCAGTGTTTCCCTTTGTGAATTAAGTTGCTGTTTGTGTGATAGCCCCGAATAAAAGAATAGTGCCTACTTTTCTTTTTTTTTCTCCGGTCCCTCACACAGACGTACACATCATCGCAATTTTCATTTTTCCTTTAGTTGAAGAATTTGAAAAACCTTATTTAGATCGGATATTCTTTATTTCTGAAGCTTCAGGTTTTATAAAATGAATTAGTCTTTCTTAACACCACTGCTTTATGCTTGAAATTATCTATAATGAATTTACTTTAAACATGGGATACCTGTTTCAGTCTCTCAGTAATCTTGACATTTTAGAGGCCATTTAATCTATCAAGAGGAACGAAACCTATTTTGCACTTGACATAACTGTCTCTGTGATCACATCTTTTGTTATAATTTCGTGATCTTCAGATCAAATACTGCGGTATATGCTAAGTTAAATCATCATCTCCCGGATCATTGATTCTCTCTGAATGCTGATACAAAATGATTTATATTTGATACTTTTAAATGTTATTCATTTATTATTAAACAAAATATTTGAAACAAGCTGGCATCGGGGAAGAGAAATTCAGAAACAGTCAACATGAATTAAAGGAGCTCAGAGGAGTGGCTGAAGAGTAAGGGCTCAGGTCCCCGTGGTGTCTAACTTCCTCCATGTAGCCATGGGCAAACCACCCGACATCCGTGCACCCTGATTTCTCATCAGAAACATGGGGCTGGCAACTGTGACAACTCGATAGGTTTATTGTGAGGATTGAAGGAGGTATTACTACAAAAAGTGCAAAGGGGAGGACCTGGCATAGAGAAAACTCTGATTTGATGTCACTGTGCTGGTTTGAAATTGTTACGTGCACCAGAAAAGCCATGTTCTTCGAATGCAATCTTGTGAATGCATACCTACTGTGTGTTGAGAACCTTTTGATTAGGTTGTTTCTGTGGAGCTGTGGTCCACCCAATTCGAGGTGGGTCCTAATGCTTTTACCTGAGTCCTCTATGAAGAGAATAAAATGCAGAAAACACAGAGAAAGCTAAGAGCAAATACACAGAGCAGAGAGGTGACAGACACTAGGAGACAGAAAATGTCCCAGGAGACGCAAAGCTAAGAGATGAAATCCAGAGTAAGTCCCAGAGATGCTAGGAGAGAACCCACAGATGCTTGGAGAGGCACAATGTCCCAGGAGAGGCCAAAGGGCCCACAGGAGCTGAGAGAGCCATTTTGGAAGCCAACCCAGGAGAGAAGGACCAGCAGACACTGCCATGTACCTTTCTACGTGACAGAGTTATCCGATTGGCCTTTCTTGAGTAAAAATATCTTCTTGTTGATGCTTTAATTTGGACATTTTCATGGCCTTAGAACTGTAAATTTGTAGCCTAATAAATCCCCTTTGTAAAAGCCAACCCATTTCTGTATATTGCATTCTGGCAGCATTAGCAAACCAAACCAGTCAGTTTCTGTCTTTGTCAGAGCTCTGTCTTCCACTGTTGTAGCTAATAAAGGTCCTAATCAGGTAACTGATATTGCTGACACACAGATAATTTGAGACACACAAAACACATCTCTACTAAGTCTTCCAGCAAGAAAGTGGTGCCAAGCTGGGAGTCAGGAGCTGAGTGTCTAGTCTGGATCTCGGCTCTGACTTCTGTGTGACCTTGAGCATGCCATAAACATACTCTGAGCTGCAGCATCCTTGTTTACAAGGGGAAATGACTGGTTTATAGATTCTATGATTATATGCCATTTTATATCTATCTCAAATGCAATGTCATTTGAGAATTAAGAAACATACTTCTCTGTCTTGATGGGATAATATTAACCACAATTCTAAACATCAACAACAAAAAATTACTACTCAAAATAAGTCCCAAATTTTTGCCTCTTGTTCCAGCATCAGACTAACTTTTCATAAGATACAGCAAGTGATGCATGCCATTTCTAAGAGGTTGAGGTCTTATTGATAGGGGCTTGATACGGTCTTCAGTGATTAAAGCCTGTTCCTTGCACAGGGTCTCTCAAATGCATTTACTGTCTGTCCTACTCCGATCTTATCCAGCATTAATTTGATGAAAAACAAGTGATCCTAGAATCTGATAGAGAAACCAGTTAGAACAGAGAACAATCTATACAAGATGGTTAACTATTAATGGGACAAAACATGATGGAGAAAACGGCATTAGATAAAAAGCTTCTCAATGGCAATATACTATAAAATTAGAAGTAGCAATTTAGTGAAATATCTTGGAGGCAGGGGAAAGGGGATAAGATTCTCCTTTACTCAACCAGAAAGCAGAAGTTCAGCAACTTTCTAGGCTAGAAGGAGGCAGTTAACTCTAGAGCTTTTGCTCATTTGAATGAGGTCTGCAAGTTTCGGAATAAGCAGAACTGCTTAGGGTGAATAGCAGGGTCTGAGAGCTCTTGCCACATGTAGTACTCAGCCTCTCCCTAAATAAATAGAGAAGCAGCCTTTGAAGAATATCAAGATGTGAGAAAACTAAATTATCAGCCTGCCCAGAGCAGCCACAATTCAGAGCCAAGCTCTAAATAGACTTGCTGTGATTTAGACACTGGGGAATTAAAGCCAAAGTCAGCACCCTGCCCTTTGCCTAAAATAACTCGGGTACATGCAGGTGTGTAGGGTATGGGGAAGGAAGTGGTAGGGGAAAGGCAAAAAAATAATGTGCCAATTATTCTAGAGTTAGTATTGTGTAGAGCTAAGGACAGGCTGCAAAGATTCATAGATAGCTGAATAATGGATACATATGACACATAAAAATCATTCTGATCTTATTAATGTCCTATGACAAGAGAAGAATTGTAGCAGAGCTCATGTCAGAGAGTTTGTTTGGTATTTCAAAATTCATGGAAAAAATCATGCGGAATTGAGTTAGCATTTCCAAATAACTGTATTTCTTCCTCCAGTTCTTAGCAAACGAAAGGAAAAAGCAAAGGTATTAGAAGTGAATGACACACAGGTGGGAGTCAGTAGGTGCTAGGCTTGTCCAATTGCTCCTTCTTTTGTGCAGCCAACTAAATGTGACAGAAGGATTTTAGTGGTGTTTGCTTATGTATTACCCTGTTTCAATGCCTCCTAAAAATAATCTACTATGTACATGGGTATGCGTGAATGTTGATAACTCTTATGATGAGCTAAGTTTTCAAGACTTCCTGCTACTCTCACACCCTCTTCAAGGTCATTAATGCACTAATGAAGCTGACATATGCCTTGAGGAGCCGCAATTTGTCAGGCAGTAGGATGCATCCAAGAGGATGAGTCTTCAGAGATGTCAAAAGAATGAAACTGACTGCAGCCGTTTTGGTCAATCAGCCACACTGCTTTTCTCCTTTCACAATCACCTTCGTTTCCCCTACAAGCTTGTATGAACACGCAGGACTGGCTTTGTATTCCAGACCGGTGCCAAAACTTAACCTGCAGACTCATTAGTGTCCAACATGCCAAGGAAAATGAGTAAGTCTGGCCAAAGAGTGATGGTGTAAGTTCAATGAGGCTTTGAAGATTGTGTTGAGATTTCTGAATTGGTTTTTCATAATTTTTCTTCAAACCCTTCAATTTGTAAGGAGAAAGACTTTTAATATTGTGAGTCACTAAACTGGATTTCAATCTGACTTCTTCTTACAATTATTATCCTCCTTCCTCCCTCTCCTCAATTAGTAAGGTCAGACATGCCCAGGCAGAGACGTCATTCGCTCTGGACACAGAGGCCCAGGAACTCTGCCCAGTGCTCTCGTGGGAGATGGAAATAAGAGGGTCCCTACCCTCAGGAAAACACTGTGTAAGGGGGAAGATGGAGATGGAAACAAATGCTTCCACTCCACTGAGATAAAGGAATCTCTGGAATAGTCCATATTTTTAGCAATTTAAAGGAGGCTGAGAAGAGGGAGTTTGGGAAATGTTTCATGGAGAAGACAACTGAAAACAGTCCAAGGGTCTAGGAAGGACAGATACAAATATCAATACTTTTAACTGATATCCAGGCTAAATTATATAAGTAAGAAAATACAGAAATGAGTGGAATGATGTGGAAAGATCAAAGTGATTAAGGTGAGATCAGTCTAAGTTTAGATTCTGGTTTAGAGCTGGGCTCTTCGAAAGACTACTTCTCTTTCTGGACCTCAGTTTCTCATCTGAAAAAAAAAAAAAAAGGAAGTCCTGCTGACATACTTGGGTGGCTGTAGGAATTAAATGAGGTATAATAGAACAAAATATCTAAGTTGCCATCAGGTAGACCCTCAATAAATATTAGCTCAATAAAGAGTAGCTTGACAATATTAGCTTTAAGAGAAAAATGAAAGGACAGTAAGAGTAAACTTAGGTTTTGCAATAACTGGTCTTGTCTGCTTAAATAGATGACATGAGCAAAGTAAGAAAGTACAACATTTGAGAAATTGATAAGTAAGAAAAAATGTCTTCAGTGAAAGTTGAAAATATTGCCTTATTAATAGTTATGCAGAAAGAGAGACAGGGGATGACCTTTATTATTGGCAGCCCCTCCCAACATGAAAAATTTAGACTGACCATAGCCCAAATACCTCTAAAGAGTGAGAGAAAGATCAAAGGTGATGGTGGAGTTACACAGAGAAGATAGGATTTAACAAATGAATATGATTGCTGAATCATTAAATTGATATCTCTTTTAGTCTCTAGTATCTTAGAGTATCTAGAAGTAAAAACCTAAAATTGCCAAATTGTAATCCATGCCAAACTCTGAAATATATCCTATAACTAATTGTGGTGCTGTGCCTTGAAATTTATAGCTTTGTTTGTATATATGTTATTTTTCACAGAAAAGAAAAAAAGGTCAATTGTGATGATAAAAAAATATTAATGCCTTCTAGCATCCTATATTCTGGAGCAGCTAGAAGGAAAAATCTGAGAGGATCGTATGGTAGCCTATGACAAACTCTGGGATCTGTCCTATAACTACTTGTTGAAGAGTGCTTTGAAAACTATTGTGTTTTTCTTTCTTTGTTTTGTATACATGTTATATTATACAATGAAGAAGTTAAAAATAAAACAGGAGAAAAAACATAAATGGCCCTTAATTTAATTTAATATATATATATATATATTAGGAGATCATTAGCTTCTGCACTGTCTTTAGCAGAAGACCTTAAAGAAGAATTCAAGTAAGGAAAGGCAGTGGGTGAAGACAATTTTCAAAACATAGGTTTGTTTCACTCCATAGGGCCAAGACCTATGTAACTGGAATCTTAAGGCATGGCCTGATGGCCACCCAGCACTCTTCTGCTGCCTGTTAGAATTGGCCTGGAGAAGAACAGTGGCTAGGGATCAGAAGGAGATACATGCAGGCTCCACCTTTGAGATGGAAAGTGAAAGGATGTCTCCCGAGGAGGAGGCCTTCACAGCTGGGGAAAGGCTGTGCTCCAGCCGCTGAGATTGCTGGGGAAAGGACGGAGTGCTGGGAGATATTGGCCTGAACTAGAGAAGATTTTCTTAGATCACATTAATCCCTTTATGAGGCTACAAAGGGCAGCTGCTCAACTGAAGACAGAGAGTCTCAACCAAAACAGCAGCTTCCTCTCAAACCCTCAAAGTGCTATTTATAATAATGGGGTTTTTACTTCCCAGCCGCCAAGACCTGAGGTTGCGCTGTACCTTTCACCTACAGAAATCCATACTGCATTTGGCAGTGGGGAACAACCCTGGGTCGAAAACCTGGACTAGGCATAAGAGGCTGGTATGTGCTATGGAGGAACTATTTCTTGAGAGCTAAAGAAAGTTATTTTTGACAATGTCACCTGTGTGATAAGCTATTTCCTGAGAGACAAAGCAAGTTATTTCGACAATGTCACCTGTGTGATGAGAAGTGCATCAAGAGAACGGAAAGGGCAGCGCCACACTCAGGACAGGCTAGGTCAGGCTCAGCTGAGGTCACACCTCACAGCCTTCTCCCTTCTGCTGCTTGTCCCCCACAGGTTGGCAGTGGGACTCTGCTCACCCAAGTCTCTTGGAGCCCAGAAAGAACAGCTGTGCTCTTCAACGTCACGGGTCACTGTGCCAGAGGCGGAAGAGAAAATGCACACAGCACATGCTGCCTCAAGAGGGTAAGGCCAGATGTGGCCAGTGGCACCTGTTCTTACTGCCACTGGCCACAACAAGCCACAAAGCCACAATGAACTCCACCTTGGAGGGAATGTACAATCCTGTGATGTGCCTAGAAGAGAGAGAGCCATGGCGGCTACCCCAAACACAATCATTCATCACGGGCAGCAGAGAGGGTAGAGTGGGCACCATCCAAGAAAAAGCTTAAGAAATGACGAGGTCTGAACTTGATGAGAAAGAGAGGGTGGCAGGGATGGAGGGGAAGGGAACACAGCATGGACTGAGGATCTCCGTGTCCACATTCCTGATTTATCTGGGGAGCAATGGGTGGTCCTGAGGTCAGATTTTGAAGTATGTGTATATATATAACAGAGAAAAGCAAAGGATCTGGTTTGAAAGATAAATTCAAGTCAGGATGGAATAGGGTTTGAATTTCGTACTGAGAAACTTGAGCGTCATTATTATTTTTATTATAAAAGTAAAATTGCAAAAAAAGAGCAAACACATGCCTGAAGTGCTCTGTATGCATTGTCTCCATTATTTGTGACAACTCCACAAAACAGAGGGTATTTGGGTAGGTAGTTTTTTTTCATCTGACAGTTAATTTTTGGGTGCCTATTGTCTACCAAGCAGTGATCCAGGATTGGGGGCTCACCCTAGATAAAATTCTTGTCCTTCCACAATTTAATCTAGTGGAACAGATTAAACATTAAATGAATATATGACTAGTACATAATTAAAAGTCATGAAAGAATATCTGAGGTTTAGGGAGATTACTCACTTGCCCAAGGGGATACAGCAATGAAGCAAAGGTCTGACCCCAGATCTGATAGAATCTCGAGTTCCTACATTTAAACTCTAACACTGTGCATTAAGCAGACTCATGGAACATTCTGCATCAGGGGGTAGAGCAGGGACCTGGTAATATCTGTGTTTTGCAAAGACTGCTCAAATCAGGAGAGAGTAAATAGCGAAGTGTTGCAAATTGCAGACTAAGGTAAAATTTACCGAACTGGGGAAGTGGGAGAAAAAAGTGAAACCAGAACAAACCAAGATTTATATTTCTGCTGAAGACAGCAATAAAAGAGAAGTTATGAAGCTGGACAGGATCAATCCCCGATTGAAGCACGCAGACACAAGTGTAGAAGTTGCTTCTGGGCAAGAGGGATCAATTCAGGATTACCATATTCGATCCATTTTTTCTCGTCCCTTGTTTCAAATGTCCTTATGCCTCAGTTTCCCCTGCTGTAGTTTTTAGCTGTAAGCATATGACCTAGTTTTTTTGATAATGGGACCAAACGACAAAAATCTTCAAGTGGCTCTTGAGGAAGCCTATCCTATTACCCTCCCTGATTAAAAGAAGAGAGGTCCCTGCCTCCTCATCTTACTTTAGTGCCTTGTTTGATTGGGGCCACTGAGGTCTTCTCACCGCCAGGAAGCAAGTATCATTCACACTCAGGCTGGAAGGCTGATCTATAAGCTGACATTCATGGTCGGCTTTCCAAACAACATCTTGCTTACAAGAAAGAAAAGCTAATTATTACCATTAATTGCTATATTGTAGAACGCTTATGACACACCAAGCTCCTCATACGTGTAAAACACAATCTTCGTGGCAAAAGTCCACGAGAAGAATTTAATCCCATTTTACAGATAAGGCAATGAAAGGCCAGAGAAACAGAATCGTTTTCCCAATGCCACAGACCTCAGGCAATGCACTCTCCTCTGGATCAAGGCATAGTCAGGGTCTCTGTGGATGCTAAACTGCTCTGGGAACTGAGCGTCAGCCCAAGAACGGCTGACCCCGATGGTGCATGGTCCCAGAAGCGGTCAGCCTGTGTGGGGGGTAAAGGGACTTAAGGAGACTGCGAGGTGCCCCGGGCAGATCATTCCACTGGGAGGAATTATTTTCACAGGCAGTGAGCACACCCTGAAACTCTTTTGTAAGAGCTGAGTTTTAGTTATGAAAGTTTAAAGCCAAACAAGAGGAAACCCCCACGAAGTGAGAGGAGGATCAGCGGGTAGTGGTGGGGGGTGAGGGGGTGGGAGTGTGGAGGGGTGGGGGGACCGAGGGGGGTGGAGGGGAGGTAGTGATCCATCTCTCCACAAGATGGCACTCAGTTCCCTTGTCTTCAGTTTTTATCTGTGATTTTAGGTTATCACAAAACAGGAAGAAAATCTTGTGTTTTGCTGTTTACCCTTCCAGTTTATTTCCAGTTTAACCATTATACAGTGTGTTGTGCGTCTTTTCCTCAGGGACAAGGGGGTATTTTGTTGGCATTCTGAGAAGGCTTGAGCTAGAGGGAGGGGAGTGATATTTACTTAAATGACTGGGTTGGGATCCATCAGGAGCTCCTCTACACTGCCTGACACAAAATGTCACTGGACTTACACTCCCTTCCAATCCCTTTATCTGCTTCTTCTCTCCCCTCCCCTTCCTTCCCCTCCCCTCCCATTCTCCATCACTCGCTCCCTCTTTCACTTCTGTACTGTGTCTTCCCCTAACCACCTTTTCCATATCTTTTCTACATCGCTGTTTCTAACCTGTTGGTCCAGAAAAGGAAATAATGTTTGCTAGAATTATACAAATTATGACTAAAGAAACAAGGGCTAAAGACTGAGGCACTCCCCCATGGAATATGGTGCATGATATTTAGTTCAAGTCTCAATGATATGACATTGAGTTTGGAAACTTAGAGGTCTCCATTGTTTTCTTTTGTCACCTTATTAATAGCATTTTTTTAAAATGCTGACTTTGAGCCAGCTTGATACAATGTATAAACAACCCTCAGCTATAGTTTTAATTATGCCCATTTTACAGATGAGGAAATTGAACCTTAAAGATGTAAAGTAACTCAATTCATATTGCATGGCTCAGAAGCAGCAAAGTGGATTCTAATCAGATCCTTCTAGCTGGTTAAGTGCACAAATTGACCACTGCAGCAATGTGTCTCCCTTTTGGCGCACAGTCCCTAAGCAAGCGTGCAGTGCTAGGTAAGCAGCCCTGGCTTAAATGAGGAGTTATGTATGTTGCATGCAACAAGAAGCGGTTATTTCAGCATGAGCAATATCTTACTATTTAAAAAAAAAGCAAAAAAAAAATCTCCTTTGGAAAGTTCACATGCAACAAACGTCTTGTTAATTTAGTCCCCTACCACGTTATTACCTGAAACAGAAACACAACATTTTCACAGCCAGCCCAAGAACAACACACTTGAGCAGTCTTCGGGGAGAACTCAGACTAGATCTGTAACTTAAGGTCATTGACTTGGTAGGAGGCTGGTTGAAAGGTCCTCTAACAGGTTTATTAGCTTTGTATTCATCTGATGCCGCAGCAGTTTCAGGTGTGAGCTGTCAAAGCACAAAGCATCCCTTTGGTGTTCTGGGTGTGCACGAAGTGCCCTTGTGTGAGCAGGCAGCCTTTCTAATTCCAGCCCCACTGTAACGAGCTGGGAGCAACATTTGTATTAAATAAGGCACTGCCTTCGTCCACTGACCCCTACCCTGGGGGCCTTACCAGGTTGAAACACCTTTCCAAAGGGTGTTGGGCAATGACTAGGCTCATGCCTTCACAAAAGGAAGAGAACCTGGCTCACTTGATAAATGCATCAGGAGAACTGCGTTGATCTACAATTTCTTTACTTCCTTCAGCAAGCAGATAAACATGCTTTTGTTTTATTTTTCTGTTACTTAAATCACCATAGAAACAACCCTGGCCTATTAACTAGAAGCATACCGCAGCCAAGACATTTCACCTTCAAGGTTATATTGTCCCCTCTCTAACATCCTAGGGTTCTAGAACTTTCAAAGAAGTAATCACTCAACCCTATGTTACTGTAAGAATCAGGATGCCTAATAAATTACAGGGTGTCCAGCTAAATTTAAATTTCAAATGAACAATAAATAACTCAAGTATATTATCTGGGACATATCTATTCTAAAAAAAAAAAATTGTTGTTAATCTGAAATTCAAAGTTAACTGTGTGTCCTGTATTTTTTTTCGCTAAATCTGGCAACCTACACAAGAAGACCATAACATTTATGGAGTGTCATTCTAGGTACTTTATTTGGGGCAATTTTCTTTAATTCTCACAACAATATTGAGAAAACTGAGGCCCAGAAAAATTATTGATCTCTCAATTGATATAGCTAAAATAATTGATATGTTCTTTTTACCACAAGAATAAACTCCAAAATGTAATGCTGGAAATCTGTAGCTGATACTCTCTCCTCCTTCCCTCCTGGAATGCTGAGAAAAATCCGTTTAAAGAAACAATTTAAATAAGGTGCAGTTAAGTTTTCCACAGGGGTTGCCCAGTTCACTTTTTCTTTATGCCACCCAAGTTTTTATTTTTCTGGGCACAGTTAAGCAAATGTGCCTTATCATTTCAGCTGCAATCACCTTTCTCCCACTGTATTTTAACCACTGATACAGGGACCTACTGCAGGGTATTCTGTGATTTTAATCTACAGGAATTCTAGAGGAAATTCGACAAGAGGTAAAATGCATCTCGGAATGTGCTAAAATGCAAGTTCTTGAAGAGTAAAAGGAAACGTGAATGTTTTAGACATCTGAATGCATTTCGAAGCTTATAGAAAATTTGGGCTTCATAGTCCTCCAGGGATTTTGTGAGCCTGGAGCCTGAACCATCTGCTCACTGCAGACAGCAAAACGTGGTCTTCGCTCTGGGGTCTTCTGCTTTTTTTCATTCTGGGGTCTGAAGAGAAGTTGGTTCAATTCTTCAGACCTGTTTCCAGAAATATGAAATAAACATAGTTCCCCTGCCTCCCTTGCTGGACTGGGTATTGGGTTCCAAGGAGACACTGGATGTGACTGCTCCAAATGAAGTGAAGAATTCCCTCTGTTACCTTCTTTTTTATTCCAGAGGATCTTTGCATGGCTAGTACCTATTTAGTGAAGAGTTTCTGTAAAGATGCCAGCTATTCGATAGGGCTGGTCACATTGGGAATGCCTAAAACAGATAAACATTTAGACATTCTCTCTGTATTTCTACCTTTTCTGAAATATTTGCTCCTCCGTGAAGAATTCTCTAATTCCTCCAGGCAGCAGTGCTGCCTCCTGTTTTTCTTTACTTAGCAAATACTTGGTGCCAGACACTGTTCTAGAAACTGGTACAAAGAGTGACTAAGAAGAAACACTCACAGGGTCCCTGCTCTCAGGGTGGGGACACGTATTATGGTGGAAGATTGGGAGACAAGAAGCAACTGAGCGAATGAAACGAGACACCTCCAGATAAACACAATTGCTATGAAACTCTGCTACGGAAGAAGTTATTGTTACAAAATAAATAAACGGGGGTGATGAGAAGGGAAAGGGTTGTTCTCTGGGAAGCCTTTCCTGGCAGGGGTGGGCCGAGACCTGGTCACTATTCACATATTGACTTTCATGCAAAAACTTGCTAACCTACCTGACTCCCACTGAAGAACGTAAGTCTGTCCAGAATAATATTTCTCAATCTTCTGCACAACTGCGCTGCTAACAACAGTCAAAAATCAAGGGTTGAGGCAGATTTGGGAGAAGGTGTGTTGGAGCCTCTAAGCATATGTCACGTGAATTTTCTTTTTTTAAGAAATACTTTGTTTTTGTAAAGCAAAATGAAACTTCACAATAATGCAAATGCCATTGTCATAAAGATTAAAGCTCAAAACAAAATAAAACCAAAAAAATACTGCACTGCTGAGGGGGTCAAGGCTCAAAGGCAGTTGAAAAGCATTGACCTAAACTGTCCCTGGTACATATCAGATGCTAAATTAAGAAAGGGCCGAATGTCAGAGCTCTGAGCATCGAGACTCATTGGTTCAGACATCTCTCCCACTTCTGGTTCACTTTAATCACTTAATCATTTGTGATCATTTCGTAATGTGATCCATGCTGGTTTATAATTTCCTCGAGTAACTTTGTTCATCAATGTATTTTAATACTTAAGGTAGCACCTGGCACATGGTATACATTCAATGAACTTGCTTAATCCTTATTTCATTCTATTTAAGATTATAGCCCACTATCAGGGATTTACCCATGCAACCTATATACTTAGGTTAGTGATAAAACCTAAGATCTGAACATCCATGCCCAAAAATCTTTCGTGTCGATAAATGGAA
>PVIY010006294.1:0-88568 GCA_004026745.1 Myrmecophaga tridactyla | reverse complement strand
TGTATTGGAGTGGCTAAAGGGAAGTACCTGAAACTGTTGAACTGTAATCGAATAGCCTTGATTCTTTTTTTTTCTGTACACAACAATAAACATTTATTGTTTCACACAGTTTCTGTGAGTCAGGAATTTGGGAGTGGCTTAGCTGGATAATTCTGACTCAGAATTTCTCATGAGGTTGCTGTCAAGATATCAGCAGGAGCTGCAATCATATAAGGGCCTGACTGGGGCTAGAGGACCTGCTTCCAACATGGCACACATGGCTGTCGTCACATGGACATAGATCCTCATTACATGGAACTGTCCTTGTGCTGCTTGAACATCCTAACAACGTGACAGCTAGCTTCTCCCAGAGCAAATGATCTGAGAGAAAACAAGAAGGAAGCCACAATGTCATTTCTTTTTTTATCATCACATTGTTGTGTATTCATCACCATGATCATTTTTAGAATGTTTCTATCACTCCAGGAAAAAGAAATAAAAAGGAAAAACCGATACATCCCATACCCCTTGCCCTTCCCTCTCATTGACAACTAGTATTGCAATCTACGCATTTTTCCCCCTTATCCCCCCCATTATTTATTTATTTTTATCCTTTTATTTACTCATGTGTCCATACTCTGGATAAAGGGAGCATCAGCCACAAGGTTTTCACAATCACACAGTCACATTGTAAATACTATATAATTATACAGTCTGCCTTCAAGAATCATTAGCCTGAATTCTTTCTTTTTAATATTTTTATTGACAAATCTTCACACGCATACAGTCCATACATGGTGTACAATCAGTGGCTCACAATATTATCACATAGTTGTGCATTCATCACCATAATCAGTTTTAGAACATTTGTATAACTCCAGAAAAAGAAATAAAAAGAAAAAAGAAAAAACTCATATATCCCATCACCCTTTACCCCTCCTTCTCATTGACTACTAGTATTTTAATCTACCCAATTTATTTTACCCCTTATCTCCCCTATTGTTTGTTTATTTTTACCCATATGTTTTTACTCATCTGTCTAGACCCTGCATAAAAGGAGCATCAGACAGAAGGTCTTCACAATCTCCCAGTCACATTGTAAAAGTTATATCATTATACAGTGTTCTTCAAGAAAATCAAGGCTATTGGAAAACAGCTCAACAGTTTCAGATACTTCCCTCCAGCCATCCCAACACACCATGAACTAAAAAGGGATATCTATATAATGCATAAGAATAACCTCCAGGATAACCTCTCGACTCTGAAATCTCTCAACCACTGAAACTTTATTTGTCTCATTTCTCTCTTCCCCTTTTTGGCCAAGAAGGCTTTCTCAGTTGTATGATGCTGGGTCATGGCTCATTCCAGGATTTCTGTCCCACTTTGACAGGGAAGTTTACACACCTCAGAGTCATGTCCCACATGAGGTGGAGGGGACTAACTTGAGTCTTGAAAATGATTGTATAAATATATAGTTTTTTATGATGTGAACATATGATTGTGAAAACCTTGTGACAGAAAATCTGTAAGAAAATAAAGGCAAAAAATAAACAAATACTAGGAGTGGGGGGGGCATGGGATGTTTTAGGTGTTCTTTTTTATTTTTATTTTTTATCTTATTTTTGGACTAATGAAAATGCTCAAAAACTGATTGTGTTGATGAATACACAGTTATTTAGTAGTTGTGAGCCATTGATTGTATGGTTTGGATGACTATATGGTATGTGAATATATAATATAAATAAAATTGCATGTAAGAAAGAGACAGTTGAAGTGGACAGCCTGGTGCAGAGGCTTACCTGATTTAAGTCCTGTAGTGGACCACCTGGAGAGGATGTAAATCTGTTTCCTGGGAAACAGAGGGGGTATTCAAACTACTGTAAACGGGATTTCCCACAGCCACTGAGCAAACCCAGGACAAGATACAGGCCTAGAAGAAACAGGGTGGACCTTGCACTTTGCATTCACCTTGGGCTGACCTTCCTGATAGAAACTCTAACGAAAAGCACCAGCCAACACAAAGCCAATTTGCAAAGACAGCGAACTGTGTTTTTGCTTAGATTTGCTCAGTTTTGTTAGTCCCTGACACTCTAGAAAAATCTCTGTTATATCACCAGCTACAAACTCAAGAAGCTGACACATCAGGGAATAAATCCCAGTGTTATTATAAAATATTAAAATATACAGTCTGCAACAAGCTATCACAAGAAAAAAAGCAATAATTTATGGCTCATCCAAAGGAAGAGGTTAAACATCCAGAAAACATCATCGGAAGAACGCTTTAAACCAAACAGAACTCCCAGAGTTTAAAACTATAATAACTGAAAAGAAAAATTCCCAGGAGGGTTTCAACAGCAGATTGGAGCTGGCCAAAGAATGGATCAATGAAAGTGAAGATAAGACACTTGCAGTGAGTCAGGCTGAGGAGTAGGAAGAAAAAAAAAAGATAAAAAGTGGAAATAGTCGAAGAGACATGTTAGACAACATCAAGCGTACCTTATATGCATTATAGGGGTCTCAGAAGGAGAAGAGGAAAGGAGCAGAAGAAATATTCAAAGAATTAATGACAGAAAACTTCCCAAATTTAGAAAAATATGTGAAAAGGCACATTCAAGAAGCCCAGAGAACACCAAACTTAAAAAACTTGAAGAAAAATGCCTCTGTCACATGTTGATCAAACTGTCTAATATAAAGGACAAGGAGAGAGTTCTGAAAACTGCAAGAGAAAAGTAGCATGTTATGTTCAAGTGGATCCCAATCAGATTTAAGTCCCGATTTCTCATCAGAAAATATGACAGGAAGAAGACAGTGGGTCAGAATATTTAAAATGCTGAAAGAAAACAATTGCCAACCATTAATATTATATTTGGCAAGATTTTCTTTCAAAAATGAGGGAGAAATTAAAACATTCCCAATTAAAAGCTAAGGGAGTTCCAGCATCAAGGGATTGAGAAAAATCCTAGAATGAGCTGAAACTCAGCATCAAGGGATTGAGAAAACCTTCTCAACCAAAAGGGGGAAGAGTGGAATGAGACAAGGTGTCAATGGCTGAGAGATTCCAGAGTCGAGAGGTTATCCTGGAGGTTATTCTTACACATTAAGTAGATATCACCTTGTTATTCAAGATGTAATGAAGAGGCTGGAGGGAACTGCCTGAAAATGTAGAGCTGTGTTCCAGTAGCCATATTTCTTGAGGATGATTGAATAATGATATAGCTTTCACAATGTGACTCTGTGATTGTGAAAACCTTGTGCCTGATGCTCCTTTTATCTACCTTGTCATCAAACGAGTAGAGCATATGGAATAAAAATAAATAATAGGGGGAACAAATGTTAAAATAAATTTAGTTTGAGGGCGGCCGTGGCTCAGCAGGCAGAGCTCCGACCTGCCGTGCTGGAGGTCTGGAGTTCGATCCCTGGTGCCTCCTGCCCATATGCAAATTAAAAAAAAAAAATTTAGTTTGAAATGCTAGTGATCAATGAAAGCGAGGGGTAAGGGGTATGGTAGGTATAATCTTTTTTTTTTTCTGTTTTCGTTTTATTTCTTTTTCTATTGTCTTTTTATTTCTTTTTCTGAATTGATGCAAATGTTCTAAGAAATGATGAATATGCAACTAAGTGATGATATTGTGAATTACTGATTATATATGTTAATGTTTTATTTCGTTTGTTAAATTTTTTTTGTTAATAAATAAATTTAAAAAAAAAAAAGCTAAGGGAGTTCATCGCCACTGAACCTACCCTACAAGCAATGCTAAAAAGAGTTCTTCAGACTGAAAGGAAAGGACACTAGACAGTGGTTCAAAATAGAAAAGAAATAAACACTTATGATCAAGGTAACCATAGGGTAATTATAAATGCTAGTACAATTGTATTGCATTTTTTGATATGTACTTCTTACAATTGCAAATGCATAAAATAATAAATTTATGGTTTAGACATACAATGTACAAAGATATAATTTGTAACAAGTACAAAAAAGAGGTGGAATAAAGGGTTATAGGAGCAGTGTATGTGTGTGCTATTGAAGTCAAGTTGGTCTCAAATCAAATATGATTGCTATATATTTAGGATGTTAAATTTTAACCCCACGGCAACCAGAAGGAAAAAATGAAAATTTATCCAGATAGAAATGAGAAGGGAATCAATATGGTAAAATAGAAAATAATCAAATAAATATGAAAGTAGGCATTAATAGGATTGAGGTATCTCAAAGGGTAAAGACTTCCAAAAAATAGATAGCAGAATTGCAGAGGAAAATTACTACATTGTAAGTAGTTACTTTAAATATAATGGATTAAATTCTTCAATCAAAAGGCAGATGTTGGCAATATGTATAAAAAAGCATGATCCAACTATATGCTATCTAAAAGAGACACCTTAAATTCAAAGATATAACTAGGTTGAAGATGAAAGGATGAAAAAAGAAAAGGAGCCATACAAATAGTAACTAAAAGTGACCTGGGGTAGCTATACTAATATACAAAACAGATTTGGTCAAAACAGGAGAGACAAAGATAGTGTCTATATACTGATAATGGAGTCAATTCAATAAGAAGACATTACAATTATGAATATATGTGTACCTAACAACAGAGCCCCCAAATATATGAAGCAAATACTGACATATTTAAAGGGAGAAATTGACAGGTCTTTATTAATAGTAGGAGTCTTTAATATACCACTTTCAATAATGTATAGAGTATCTAGACAGAAGATCAATAAGGTAATACAAGACTTGAATGATACTCTAAATTAATTAAACCTAACAGATATACATAGAACAATTCACCCAACAGCAACAGAATGCACATTCTTTAGTGCACATAGAACGTATGTGAGGATAGAGTGTATTGGTCACAATTCTCAATAAATTCAAAAATATTAAAATCATACAATGATTCTTTCATATTGCAATAGTTCATAGCATGTAAATCCATTAGAGGGGAGGGTACCTTAGTGTGGTGCATCCCAAAATATTAGTTTCTTTTTTATAATTACTAAGTAGAGTGATCTTACTGACAGAATCATTTGCCATTACAAAAAGCATGAGAAGAAACTATCTTGTTTTAGCTATGACTTTTCCATAGTTATAAATAACCTCTTGCAGATGATTGTTACAGTGTATTTCTTTCCTTTGTTTCTCATGTCAGCCACTGTACGATGCTGCCTACCTAACAATGTACAATATCTGCTTCACATCCTTGCCGATCTTGGCCTACAGTCTCCTGGAACAGCACATCAATATTGATGCTCTGACCTCAGACCCCCGATTATATATGTAAGTAGAAAATGTAACCAAAACTTCCTCAGACTTTCAAAGTTGTGGGTTTCATTTCATCTTTTGGTGAGAAGCACATGGAACAACCTACCTGATTGGATTATGTAGCTCCGTAATTTTAAGCTACTGAAATCAGATCATGCAACAGGAGAATGACATATTTCTTAGGCTTTGACCTGTATGTATATATATGTCCATAAAGTGTTTAGTTCAGAATCATTGTAATAGTGTTCTGGTGGCTTACAGGAGGACAATATTTTAACTGCCCACATGCAAAAATGATCTTTCGTACTTTAGAATATTGACTCCTACCTGTAGTAGATAGAATTGGTGTGGTTATGTTATCGCTTGTAAACTGCCCCTGAAATATTGCCCATCTTTGTTAGCCCAATTTTATAATTTAACTCATCAAGTCGAAGGCATATTGTATTTATTGTGTATCAGTTAGAAATGGATGCCTTTCTTCATGGATGGAGAACTTGGCACCAACCCCAGTTGCTAAGCTATGATTTAATTGGATATTTATAAATTAAAACTACAGTTTAGAATAAAAATGTTACTCTGTAGTAGATTTTAACTTTGCTCAATGGTGAATAGCAAGTGCAACTGAGAGAGAGAGAGATTCAGGTTATTTGGATGAAATGAAGGTGCCCAAATTTAACGGACTTCTTTAAACAGTATGAAGCATATAGCTTAGCTTTAGTAATTAAGAATTGCTAGAATTATAGGGATTTGTAAAATTTATCATAACGTTTAAGCTTTTAATTACGGAAAATGCAAACATTCGTAAGTAGAGTGAATACTATTAATACAACAAACTCCCCTGAACCCACTACACGGGTTCAACAATTATCAATTCCTGTTCAATGCTTGAGTTGCATCTTCATGATACTATTTGACATGTTCCATTGGGGCTGTAGAAACTTAAGTGGAAACCTCAGAGAGCGTCAGCTTCCATGCCATCTTTTTACAAATGAGAAACCAGGACCCAGAGATGGGGAAACGAAGTGCCTAGGGATACAGAGTATACAACCAGAGGCAAAACCCAGGTTCTCCTGATGACCAACCCTCTGCTCCTTACAACTGGGTATCAAACTGGGTATCAAACATTGTTATAGCCACAGGGCCCTATTTTCAGACTGCAACTGAAGTGAAGCCCAGTGGTACAGCTGGTCTGGTTGAAATGGGGTTTCACATGAGACAGGGTGGTGGTGGTGGTGATGATGAGCAGTCTGCCCAAGATTTCAGGCTGACTGCCTGGGCTCAAATCCCAGCTCTGTTACTTACTAGCTGTGTGACCTTGTGCCAGTTATTTGATGGAAGAAACATCATCAAATAATAATAGGACCTAATACACAATGATTTTGTGAGGATGAAAAGAATAACTACCTGTAAAAGAACATAAAACAGTGAGTTATCAATGGATGGTAAGCTGTTGACCTTTTGTTTTGTTTTGTTTGGTTTGGGTTTTGGTTTTTAAAATATTTTTATTGACAAATCTTCATACACATACAGTCCATACATGGGGTATAATCAGTGGCTCACCATATCATCACATAGTTCTGTGTATTCATCACCATGATCATTTTTAGAACATTTGCATCACTCCAGAAAAAAAAAAAAGAAAAAGAAAAACCCGTACATCCTATACCCCTTACCCCTCCCTCCCATTGACCACTAGTATTTCATTCTACCTAATTTTTTTTACCCCTTATCCTCCTGTATCTATTTCCTTTTTTATCCATATTTTTTTACTCATCTGTCCATACCCTGGATAAAAGGAGCAGCAGGCGCAAGATTTTCATTCCCACAGTTACACTGTAAAAGCTATATCATTATACAGTCTTCTTCAAGAATCAAAGCTACTGGAACACAGCTCAACAATTTCAGGTATTTCCCTCCAGCCACTCCAGTTATTGAGCTTATTATTATGATAACTTCTGGGCTGTGCTGAGTACTTACAGATGCTAAGAATGTTGAAATCCTGGAAAAAGCTATTGAGTACAAAATGCTAACATTTTCTATGAAATTTTAGTGACTGCCCTATGGTATAAGATGAATTATTGAATGATATCATATAGAGGATATACTTGACACAGATGATGCAAAAATAAAAGCCATAGCACCTATTGACCAGCCCAAAGTGCAGCTTTCCCTCCTCCCTCCCTCCTGCTCGGGTCACACTCTGCTCTTGGCCTGTCACTGTATTTTAGATTGCTCCATCACTCAGAATATTCCTTTGTAAATATGATGCCCTGCTCATCACAGTTGGCTCTCTCTGCAGTGTCCCACTTAATATTATGGATGGCGTTGTGTTTAGCATATTACAGATTTTGCCTTCAGAGACTTATGACTTGGCCATTTCCAAATGCTTTGTCTTAGAACAAGCCATAGTTAGATGTTTTTACTGTTTTTTAGCAAGAACTTTAAACAGTACTGCATTGATAGAGGATGCAGTTCTAGTTTGTTTCTTCGATAGCTTTTAAGGACAAAAGAGAGGTCCTGATGCATGCTCCCTGCAATCATATGGAGGCTTCTGGGGCCTGTGCTGCTACTCACCCTCTCCCCCGAGCTTCAATCACTCACACTCTTTCATGGTGGCTGTCTTACTCTGAGTTTCCAATGGCCTTGTCATTCATCTGAGTGCAGCTGGAAAACCTTGTCTGTAACCCAACATACCATGGTGCTCCTGCCTTTCTACCCACTGTGTGTAGTTGTAATTCCCAGAGATGGCTGGGACAGGCAGCAACCACTTCCTGCTTTAGCCTTCTCTGCTTCAGTCCAAGTCAGTCAGTGACTCTCAAAAGCCACATTGGCTGGGCCCTCACTGCAAGGATCTTAGGGAGGTGCTCTGACCTGTGACTCCCAGTCACCTTGGGAACATGACTTACTGGCCATGGGTAGGGCATATTTCTATGAAGCAGACCCTCCTTCCTCCTGCCACATTTCTAGAGCAGACAGCAGTATGTCCCCTACATTGCTTTAAACATCCCCTGCATCTCAGGTTCCTGCATCTACCTGAAAGTCCTTGTAGAACCAAGTTACATAATTGTTAAGTTTTCAGGAAAGCACTGAACTCAGTACTCAGTCCCACCTGAACAAGGGTCACTTGCATTTACATTACAAAGGTCTTTCTTGTTCTCTACAACCAAGTGACATCCAGATAGTTTTCCTAGCAGGCACAATATTTAATTGATTAGATAACTTTTGATAAATATTAAGAGCAATTTGAAATGGAAGTTAAAAGAAACACATGCACAAACTAATCTTCTTTCTGTAGCCCTGCTCCATCGTTGATAGCATTATTTAACATTCTTGCTGTTTTTGACAGACTTAAACTTTTGATTTGTCCACCTGCCATTTATTAGAACATGACTATACAACCTCAAACCTGTTATATGACTTGATACCAAAAATATATATAAAGGACACCCACCCCACCCCCAAGACCTAAAAGAAAGCATCCTTTCCAGGAAGAAATATTGATTAAATGAAATATTTTAACAATTTTATTTGGAAAGCAGTGATAGTATGCATTGAGAACATATAGGCTGTGAATTCAAGTCAATCAAGGATGGTATATTTGCTCTGTCCCTTGCTAGCAGAATGAACTTAGACATGCTGCTCCACCTGTGGTTCCCAAACTTAGCTACACATTAGAATCACTTGGTAAGCTTTTAAATAGCGTTTGATGCCCAGGTTACACCCCATGCCAATGAGATCCAAATATCTAAGAGCTAGACATCAGTAGACTTGAAAGATCCCCAGGTGATGCCAGTATGTTTGGAACCATTAAACTATATACATCTTTTTGGGCTCCTTATTTGTAAATGAAAGTGATAGTATCTGTCTCACATAGGTTTTATGTGGATGAAAAAAGGTAATGTGTATAAAACTCAGTTATATGCTCAGTTCCTAGCATACAAGAAGTGGGAGCTCTTATTATTGATAGTTATTGTGTAAGAAGTCACAACTTTAATTCAGAAGCTTTTTTAAGTTTACTCCAGTGCATGAGGTGGGAGGTGATTGTGCAAAGATGAATCTGCAGCTAAGTCTGACCCTTTAACAAAGGCCATAGCAAAATTCCATCAGTGGTGGATCAAAGCCCATTTGCACCTTTGGTACCTCACTGTATCTTTAAATAAACAGTCTGCAGTTTTCTTTAACCTGTGGTATGTCTTTGGTTTTGATTTCCATTTCTCAATAGGAAAATTTCTGGTAATGCCATGCTACAGTTGGGCCCCTTCTTATATTGGACATTTCTGGCTGCCTTTGAAGGGACAGTGTTCTTCTTTGGAACTTACTTTCTTTTTCAGACTTCATCCTTAGAAGAAAATGGAAAGGTAAGACTAATATGTCATTACATCTTTCAGTATTGTAAGCATGGCTTATCTTTTTTTTAAATAGACACTGGGTCTGTCATATACATATTTTAGCTGTAATCATTTTTTTCTTAATTATTTGTCTTAAATACAGTTTTGAGTTCTCCCAACTTTGTTACAACAATAGAGGTATTGAAGTAAGAAATAACTTCCTATGTGCATGACTAACTAGAGAGCATATAAACAAACCTTCTGGAAGCTTAACTGGACTATAATTTTTAGTAGATAAAAAGAGTTCTTGGGACTTCAGGTTTGGGAGCCCTGCTCTTAGATGTGAGAAAGGCCTTTCCTATTTGAAAGCAAAGTCTGACCCCACTCAGTTCTTATTCATAGTGGCCTTCTATGCTTGGAGTTGAAGGGGGTAGCTGCCATATCTTTGGAGTGTTTACTCAATAGATATAGAGAAGAAAGTCCCTTCTCTTCTGCCTTCCCTTCCACATGGAGCATATCCAGTGCCTTCCCAGCCAGCAGCCACATCAGTCAGCAGCTGTATTAGGATGATTTTACACTGGATATACTCCAGGAGAGAATCACTGATAAGGGGACAGAGGAGGCCTTCTTCCCCAAGCCACTCAGGAAAAAATGCCAACACATTGCCTTGCATGCTGCTTTCACTATGTTCTCCTTTGCTATTTCTGGGATTCCTCTTTTATGGTCATTCATTCTTTATAATCATAGTTTGAAGCAAAGCTAAGGTTCAAAAAGGACTTACTGAGTACAGTAACTATGTACAGATCTTAGACAATTAATACCTCTTATAAAAGTGCTAGGCTCAGTTAATTTGAATGATGCTTTGAAATTAGGTACTACAGTCAAAACCTTTCTAATTTGGACAGATAGAAATCAATATAGTATGAATCCATTAAAATTATTAATCACAAAATAATGGAAATACAGATTTAGTACCTTACAGTAGATACATATCCTTGGGCAACTCACTCGAGCTTTTCAAGTCAACTTTGCCCATCAGGAAGAAGGGATTAGATTTTTTTATTCCTCGGGTCCCTTCAACTTTATGACTGATTCTGTGGCGTTTACTTTTTATTTTTATTGAGAACATAAATTGCACATAGCTAGATATGCTCGAAAAGAGTTGCTCCCAAGTAGGCACATTTGCTCCTGCAGTTGTGTTGGCACAATTCATTTGCTCAGCACTCTTCAAGTTGTGTATGGGGAGCTTCAACCCAGCCTCTGTCCAACTCATCATCCATTTTGAGTTCGTGAAGTCCAAATTAATAAGGTTTTACTATATGTGTTACCATCTTTTTAAATGTTTGTTAAAACTGCAAGTGTTAGAACTGCTGCCAGCAATGAAACATAACACCCATGTATGATTTGATTGAATCCTTTTTTGCTTCTATTAATCTTAATTTTTTGCTTTTATTTTTTTAAAAACGTTTCACATTTCACTTTCTGTTTTAATGTTATGCATTCAGATCTTGACAGCGTTTGGTAAGCATATGTGCCATTCATTGCCATCGTTTGGATTTATACATGGTATCTGCTTTTCTTTGATGTGCACATGCTGACAGCTCTAATATTTACAGCCAAAAAGTTTGGCTGTAGTTTTTAAAAATGTGGGTCTGTTTGTTCACAAACTATTCGTTATTGGAGAAATTTAGTTCCAAATTACAGGAAAAGCCTGTATCAAACTCTTTAAGAAACACGAATCCTCTAGATAGCTTGTCTAGATGCTGTTAGTAGAGTAGTTCTTTCCTGCCTTTGTCACAATACTGAGTTCCCTGTTTGATTCTGCATGGAGTAATGGAAATAAATCCTGCTAACCACAGTTGTGTGTACCTATCTGTGAAAATTTAGGCTCACTGTCCAATCCAGCATTGTGGCCTGATTTCTTTGACCAGGTATTTCCCTAAGCAATTCATAGAAAAATCTTGGCAGTTACCCTCAGGATGACAGTTGGCCTTGTATTTCTCAGCAGGCTGGTGTAGAAATGGTATGGTACATGTAATTGTTAAATGTTTTTCAGGTATATGGAAACTGGACTTTTGGAACCATTGTTTTTACAGTCTTAATATTCACTGTAACACTAAAGGTTAGATTTTTATTTATTCAAATATGTTCAACACCTTTTTTGTAGTATTTTCTGTTTTCATCCTAATATATCTTTTTAATTTTGGTGTGGATTGTTACTCAAGCCTTGGTCTAAATGCTTGTTAACACCCAAATCATACTAAGGATTTGGGCATTTGTATATTATTTGTGATCCTTATTTTTTTCAGTATATTATCTATCCTCTCTGTCTCATCATACGTTAAAAAAAAAACAGAACACTATTCTTAATGTTGGAAATCTGTTCTTTCCTTTTGTTTTCAAGGCATTGGATAAGTAGCATATAAACAGGGTTTGAGTCTGAGTGTGTGTGTTTCCATGTTAAGTACTTGAATCTTTTTTATAAATTGCATATCTGTTTAAGAATCTCAGACCTAAAGGGAATTTGGGTGCTTAAGATAAATGAATTAGGTATTCATATGCTATAAATACATGATATAATATATATGCAAAAGAGCTTGGTAAGGGAAACATTTTACAAATTGTATTCATCACTGAAATTTACCCATGTTAGCAATGAAGTGCTTAAATATATGCAGCAGTTAATGTACAAGAAGGGTGATGTAGGCAAAATCATTGACATTAATATGCAGCCATGTAATACATTTTGAAGTCTTACTGAATGCTACTTTTGATATCCATGAGTTGGGATTCTCTTATAGCTGAAAACATAGTCACCATTCTTTTGATCATTTTAGCAATAAACACCTTACATGGGATCCAAGAATGAATACCTTTCAATGAATCCCAACCCGACCAGTGTTCAGAACTGGAATTCAGAAGTATAATTGAAAAAGGATCTCTAATTATTTGTCCCCTAAATTTTTATTCCTAGTTCATTTCTCTTATTGAATAAAGATAACATGTTTGCAGTATTTAGCTTCTATTTCAACAATATTTTAAGGCTTTAAAAGAGTATGTTAGAGTTCATCTCAGTTTAGCCACACCCTAGCTGTGTGTCCTTGGACAAATTATTTCATTTCTCTGTGCCACAGTTTCCTCTTCTGTAGCATGGAGATAAAAGTAGCCCCTACCTCTCTTAGGATTTTTGTGATGAGACAATTAGTGAATACATAAAGGCACTTCGAATGGTGTTTAGCACATAGAACATGGTCGTTACAAGAAATGCTAGTTTGTGTTATTAGGTTTCACAGGCTCATAATGATTTGAAATGGAACCCCTTCCCCACTTTTTTCCTCCTTGCTTTGCATGTGGCCCCTGAACTGCAAGTGGCCTTTGCAGCTAAGGTTACTGCAGCAGCTTTCAGATGTACATCAAAGGATGTCTAGTCCCTTTTTCTTCGATAGGTGTTATTGTGACATTTTCCCTGGTGGGCCTGGTGGGTGAGAATTCAAGGCTAGGCCACCTTAACAGTATTATCAGCATCCAGTTGATGAATAGCGAAACTGTTACAGAGAGCTGAGGACCCATAGTGGCACAGCAAGTAACAAAACTGGGAGACTACCTCCCCCCAAAATAGTAAATGCTTTGGATATTAGCTCATGTGACCCAAAAATTTTAAACAAGCAGAATAGATCATACTTTTGCTTTGAGGTCACATCTGAAAAACTCAGATAACACAGTCTGAAAAAAACGTTAAGTCCTGGCAGAAACCTAAAGAGATTAAAATCCAAGGCAATGGTAAATTTCATGCTTTCTTTTTTAAGCATTCTTTATTGTGAACTATAACATATATACAGAAAAGTGATAAATTTCAAAGGATAGTTTAACAAGTAGTTAGCAAATTTCAAATTTCAAAGGATAGTATGGGTTATAGTTCCACAATTTCAGGTATTTCCTTCTGGCTGTTCTAATACACTAGAAACTAAAAAGAAATACCCATATAATGATTCAGATGTCTTTTCAGTTATAACTCCTCCCTCTCATTTGATCATTCTTCTCGCATATTTGGGCAGTGACCCTCCTAACTTCATGCTGAAAAGGCATATCAACATTATGGAGTAGGGGGATGCAACAGGTTGACGTTCTTGGAGAGACTGGCACCTCTTAAATTTCAGGGTTTATCTGGTATAGGAACAATCTGGAGGTTTTAAGTTTCTGAAAATTTCATGAATTTAATGGATTAGATGTGGGTTTTGCAGTGAGAAAGGCATACTACCTAATCAAGCACATGATGCCTTGCTACACAACGCGAGGTGTTTTAGAGCTAGTTGCCATTGCGTGTAGTGACCCCAATCTTTGTGTTTGAACTCTTGTAACTCCTTCGTATAGTTTCTCTACTCTTCCTAGCTCTCACTTCCCTTTGTCCTCCTGCTTTTTAAAACACCTGCCTCCACCAGCAAGGTTTTCTTCTTTTGCCATCACCACCCTGACCTGAGAACTTGGGGCTCTGGCCTCCTGGATATTAACCATTACCTCATTCCTTACCTTTCCCTCAGTGATGAGGCAGCAGCAACCCCATGCCCGGACCTATAAGCTCCTAGTTTTGATCCCACACCTCCATGCCTGTCCTCAAGTCTGTAGGCCTTAGCACAGAGCTCAGCTCTTTCTCACCCTAGTCCTCTGAAAGGCCTAGGTTCTGTTCTGTACAATTAGTTCTATTCTCCTTTTGCTCCCTGGCCCAAGCTACATCCTCTTCATGCTGTGTACAGGTTATCAGACAACATGGTAGTATATCTCCCAGTACAATTTCTACTCATCATAAAACCTCTTGTGTTTTATCTTTTCAGCTTGCCTTGGATACGCGATTCTGGACATGGATAAATCACTTTGTGATTTGGGGTTCCTTAGCCTTTTATGTATTTTTCTCATTCTTCTGGGGAGGAATTATTTGGTAAGCAGCTGTGCACGTGCCAGTAATACGTAATAGCAAAATAGATGTATATATATATATATGTACAGTCTATGTAAACTTTAACTCTACTTTTAAAGTTTTGATTATATAAGATGGCAGATCTTTCATAATTAGGGACTGAGTTACTTCTAGGCAGTAATGCTGTCAATTTCAGTTAAGTTTTCAAATATAAGTATATAGATTGCAAGAGTTATTCAAAAGGCCTCCTTCTGGTAGCCCTGTCCCACATCTTAAAGGTATGTGAACATCTCTGTGTGAAGTGAAGCTGGAACTTCTAGCATGACCTCCCATGATTTCCACTGGAAATACTCATCCTGTGAAGTTTCTATTTGCTATGTTGGCCAATAGATATGTTATTATCTGTTTGGATCCTAGTCTCAGTCTATGGAATATAACTATTGTCCAATAGTTATATTGGACAGGTGGGCCCAGGCCTAGGACATATACCCCTTCATACCCAAAGGATTATACCTTGAATTCCCCATTCCATTGCTTTTGTGGGGGGTGGGGGCAGGCATACTCTACAACCTGGTCTTTAATTTCACCCAGTTCGTCTCTGTTCAGTAAATGTTTATTCGAAATCCACTCTGTGCTAGGTACTCTAGAGGTTACAGAGATGAATGAGACTGAAGCCCTGCCCTCAGGAAGAGAAGGACACACTAGTGTAGGAGTCATAAAGAATGGAAATGTTAGATTTGCATTTCCTTTCCTTGCACCCAGAGACCTGCATTTTGGTTTTAAGTATCAAAGTTGTTTTCATTCATCAATAACTCCGCCTGTGGAGCAGCAGAGGACATGACTATACCAGGCCATAGGGTGAGATCCCAGAGTATATATTTTCACTGGTTTGAGCAAAATCATAAACACAAAACATTTTGTTTTATCACAGAGTTGTGAGAACTATAGAGGACCATGTTTATGTCCTTTGAGACTTAATTATTAGAAACTCTTACTATTTTGACAGGCTATTTTTTTACACAAGCCTTAAGAAATAAAAATATGAAAAACCTTCAAGAAGTGCCAGCTTTGAAAAGTATAATTGCACCATATACTTGGCACCTCTGTAGGTAATGATTGACAGCAAAGAAGCTGAAGGAAGTTTCTATTTTCCTTAATAATATACAAATGAATCAAGTTGATTAACCAAATATAATATACAATCGTAGGTCTGCCCAGAGTACCGTAAATTCTATGAATCTTGTGTAATCAGCATCTGA
Source organism: Myrmecophaga tridactyla (assembly GCA_004026745.1). Taxonomy (NCBI): domain Eukaryota; kingdom Metazoa; phylum Chordata; class Mammalia; order Pilosa; family Myrmecophagidae; genus Myrmecophaga; species Myrmecophaga tridactyla. The sequence goes on along the minus strand of PVIY010006294.1, from coordinate 72,824 downwards.
TATGAAATTTATAAATTTGTAAAATTTTCTCAATGAAATATTTCTAGCAAACTAAAACAAGTTTCTATATATTTCTTTGAATATTTCTTATTGATTAAAGTAAATCCCTTAAATGATTAAGGCATCATCAAACTTAAATGAGCCTTAATCTGTTTTTTATTCATTAGTGATATTTTAAAATAAAATATTAGTAAATCTTTTTTCTTTTGTTGCCGTCAGTGCTGTTCTTAAGTAGAGCTTTCTGAGTTGAGCTACTTCATGAATATATACCTGATATTACAAAGCACCTGGCCAAATGCAACTAGAAACTGAAAATTCGTCTAACGTCCCCAGAATGTTCTACCCTGAGGCATTGGAACACTCTCCTCTTCAGGGTGGGCAGTGAAAATGCTGAGTGAAAATGGCTCAGTTAACTGCCTAGAAAATTAGGGTGCTCTTCAAAACAAGAATGGGGGTAGAATTCTGCAGAAGTATTTTCTGTAAGGTAGGAGCCCTAGAAAGCTTATTTAGCCCAGATTTCCTAAGTTTGCCCACCTCTCTGTCCTGCTCACTAATGTCCCCCAATCTAATCTGTATATGTCAAGCCACATGCTTAATTTAATCACATAAATTTTAAAATGAGAGACCCAGTCTTTCTTCAGTGAGCACTATCTGTGACCTAATAAATGGGACTGACCAGTTATCTCTTGAGGGCTCCAAATACTAGGGTCTGATGTGCATCCAGATGTGCAGCATCTACTTTGCATTTCCTGCCCCTCAGCTACATTAACAAGTGGGGCTCTCTGCAGCTCGGTGCAGGCTTGGGAATCCAGCTGTAGCTTCTCAATGACCGACCAAGTGAAATCTGCCTTCAGAAGAAGGGGTCCTCCTGAATTTCCAGATTCCAAGGCTTAATGTCTTATTGTAGTATTCTTCTTTCTGTCAGCCTACATGGTATGCACTGGTACTCCATAAATATTTGTGAATGAGAATGCTAGATGCCTGTCATTTGAGACATGATAAGCTCTACCGTCATTTTGGTATTTACATGATTTTTTTGGAGGGGTAGTTATAAAAATGCCTTTTAAATTTCTGAAAACTCTCCTCATATGAGTGAAACAGCTGGGGAACTAATATGCTTGTTAGCATAGAAATTAACCATCATTTCTCTTGAATATCTTTGAAGCTCCAACATTTTCTAGTATAAGTAAATATTCCCCAGTTGACAACTTTGGAGTTGATTGCCTGATTGTTTTCCAGTCAAATGCATTTTATTATATTGTTCCCTTTGATTATCATTCCTTTTCTTTTCGAACATTTGGTAAATGGAATATGTTTACTACTTTTGGGACTCCCTAGAGGAAATTATTTATATTAATGTGCTTAATGAAGATTCCTTCTAAATACAAAAGACAGTTTCAATTACACTTCTGTTTCATATATTGGGAACTGACTTGTTTTTCCATTATGTATTTTCTTTCCATTCCAGGCCTTTTCTCAAACAGCAGAGAATGTATTTCGTATTTGCTCAAATGCTGTCTTCTATATCCACGTGGTTGGCAATAGTTCTTCTAATATTTATCAGCCTTTTCCCTGAGATTCTCCTGATAGTATTAAAGAATGTAAGAAGAAGAAGTGCCAGGGTAAGAACTAACTTTATGCTATAGCCTGGTTTTTGGAAGGGGCTTTGATATCTGCCATGAACTAAAAACCTTATTTAGAGAATTATATCAGTTACAGCATTTTAAACCCCTCCTTACAGGTTCATCACTTAATTTCCTCTTCTGCATAAAAAGTATAGTAAAAACTTCGTTACCCAATGCAGGTGGTAAGTAGATTCCTTAATAGTGTTCTGTGTGACATTTAGCAATCCATATGGAGTATCTCATATGCTCCATATGGAATTTCACAAGGGGGAGAAAAGACTTTATTTTTTATTTAGCCTAGACTTTTCACACCAGGAATTTCCACACCAACATTTCCGCTTTAACCTTAGAGATTTCCTTATGGGTTGTTTGCAGATTTTCTTTTTAGTTGATAATCCCAAACCTTTCAAACCTTTCCCCTTCCTTTAATTATAGTGCTGCTTAATCTCTGTGTTGCTTCTAGCCCTGTCTGTCCAGCAGTAGATTGGAACCAAAGAGGATTCCCTGGATGTGGCTTCAACATCCTTACTCTCCTGGATACACTTATAAAAAATTCAAGATTATTTTATAAGTGTGTTTTTGTTTTGTTTTGTTCTGCCGCTTAAATTGTAGATTTCTTGTGGGTATTAGAAGCTATTACTCTCTACAGCCTAATCATTTGGCCCTGCATTATTTGATATCTTTTGAGCATTTCTAAAAAAGACTTTAAAGTGAAAGGGGGTAGGTTAGCCTAGAAAGTAAAACTTCAGGCAGATTTGACCAACAGGTTAATTAAATATGTCCTATTCCTGCCAGCAGTAGCATATTTTGCCAAACAAAACCTTGTTTCTGTTATATTGACACCAACTAGATCTTGTATCCCCTACAAGGCAGTATTTTCAGGAATCATCTAAGCTACATCTGCCTGACCTACACAACCAGTTTCGCCACAAAACTGGTTTGTCTGGGCTTTCTGGTTTGTTTTGATTTTTTAGTTTTTTGAGTTGTTATAATCCAGTACTTGACATTAGGTGGACATAGGGATCTGAAATTATTATAGTGATTAGATGTGTTAGAGAGGAGCTTCATGTCATAAGTCATTGTCAGCCCCAGTTAAAACAATAGCAATGTCAGCAACACAAGCTACCTTGATTCTTGGTGTACAAGGCCAATCATTATACAATTAGGTGGTCAGAATTGGCCCAAACTTCCTGCTTCTGCATGCCTTACAGGCTGAACCTGGACATGGTAGCCATAGCCTAGCTAAGACTGCCTTATTCTATTCCTAAATCCTTCCAGTGGCGTGCATGCTAACTCCCTCTAGCCTGGAACTTAATGGAAAAGTGACAGTTAATTGCCCAATTATACTTTTATATCAGTTGAACAGAAGTAACCAAGTTGATATGACAGGTTCCTACCAGAGTGGTTCAAGAGGCAATTTGGATGAAGCCAAGTAAAAGAGTATCACAGTAAGAAATGGCATGGTGCCTTTTTATAACAGAGAATTTTTCTGGGGAAGATCCCCCAGTTGCTCTTCCATTCTCCTTTGGGAGTACACCTTGGTGTTTTTGTTATTTGGGGTGTTGAGACACGCTAAAATGGCTCACATCCAGCTTCATGCTCTAAAGATGATACAAAAATCTCAGAAATTAAAACCTTCAAACACGTCATCCTAACCTCTTCCTTAGTTAAGCCCTTTCTTTAAGAAAGATAGACACTGGCTGGAGGTCCCTTTCATACTGACCAGTAAATGGAGGGGGATGGTGCAAGGCACTCATAGATAAAAGCTTAGAACATCTTCTATCCATGAAAATAGAAGGTCCCAAACTTCTGTTGAAAGTATGAAATTATAGGACTGCAGCCCTTTTTACTTAGCAGTGTAGAATTTCCCAGGGCTTCGGCATGAAATTTGTTTGCCAGGGGTTATGTCCATGGTGAGAGGAAGTTTAGTGTCTGTGCTGTAGCTTGGCATGCTGATGTGCTAGAAGAACTAGGAGAATTTCCATGATCATCTTCATTCATTCAGTCATTCATTCATTTATTCCTACCCTCATTGAACCAATAAATGTTAATTGAACCACCTACTGATGAACATCTCTCTTTATATCCAATGTCTGAAAGGCCAAATGGTTCTTCAGACTTTGTGGGATTCTGAAAGTTGCAGATGAGAGAGAACATTGTGGGCACTCAGCAGCGCTGCCACTTCTTCCTTTTTTGTTTTATTTTCTTGTGAAAAACTGCAAGAGCAAAATAGTGCATACAAATGCATAAAGGCCAATTGAAACATGGCAGCCACTGCTATTTTGATGTTACGTTTGCTTACATAAGGCCCTATTTGGCCATATCAAAGAGGGAGAATCTACCCCTAACATGAAGGAGAAACAATATCTTACTTTCCCCAAAATAGATTGGCCTTGACATTTAATGATCAACACTCTGACATCCTGGAGGACTTCCTGCTTTGTTCAAGATCCCTTTCTAAGGCATTGGTCTCATTTTAAAGAGAGGCAGAAGATTCTTTTACTCTGAGTCTGCCTCATACCTGACAGGCTCACTCATGGGATAAAGTGTATATCCCTACCTAGGGGCAAAGATACCCCTGACTTCATCCCATAAGCTTCTTGGACTCTTTGCACACGCAGCTGGAAATGCCAGTGGCAGATGGGCCACCTGTACTGTCTCCTTGTGGGCGTTGGCAGGTGCTTTGAGAAGGGAACTTGGCAGTGGGTAATGCAGAGGAAAGGAGCTAAGTCATTTGCATTCAACACACGTTGCCTGAAGGCCCAATGAGCTGGCTACTATACTAGGTGTTAGATGTCACAGGAATGAATCAGGCCCTGCCCACAGGGGCCTCTCACTCTGCTTAGATTATAAAGGTAATTCATAAGCCAGTATAAAGCAGAACAGTAAAAGTCAATGAGGACATGGCTTGTCATAACCTACTTGCACTATTTCAGGACTTGAGTCACTACCCTCTGAAGCTGCCAGTAAAAAGGCTGATATGGCGACCTCCCCCACAGCCAAGTTCCATCCTGGCACCAGCATTATAAAATAATTCTTCTATCTTCAACAATAGGTTCCCTCAGTCATTTAACTCAAGGACTGTCAAATACTTAAGCTATGTATTCCTCAGCTATATTTTCAGCACTGATGGCAATTTTTTGCTTTAAAGTCCAATCAGTAAGGATCATGGCGCTTTTCTTTAGCTTATAAAATGGCAAAGCCACATCGCCATGCTGCTCACAGCATATGATAAAACCACCACTGAGCACTGATCAGGGGAACAGCAGGCCAACACTTCAATGGAAGTTTTAAAGTTTAGGATGTTGGTATTTCAAAAGCTGTGTCCCCTGTAAGCACAATTGTTAGACCATCTGTGAATTGATGAAATATGCCCAAACCTTCCAGCTAAGTAGTAAATACCACTCCACATGTCCTTATGGAATGTTATATCATGTAAAATATCAGGATAAAAAGGGAAACTGGGCTTTGCCTACCAGGACATGTAATCTAATGGGAATGGACCCAGCAATAGGAAATCCCTAGCATGGGACATCTGCACAAAAAGGAAGGACATACTCCAGTGTGTGAGAAGCTCTTTGCTGTGGAAAATGGGGAAAGGAAGAATGTCGTCTAACGGAGCCAAACTCCCAGAGAAAGCATTTTAAAATTTTTAAAGAATACAATTTATCATAATAGGAATAATGGAAATAACGGTGGTTACTGTTGTGATTTTTACTGTGTCATACAAAACTATATTGTATAGGGGTTCTGAGGGTGATAGCCCTGTGAACTCAATTGGAAAAAAATAAAGTCAAATCCTAATGTCATGGCTGTTGAGATGGGCCTTTATCCATTGGCCTCTGACATGCTGCAAATTGGACCGATGTCTAAGCTCTCTAGGTGACTGCAAAGGAATGTGGAAATTTCCTACTGTTTTAGCTACCACCTCCGCTTGTCACCCCCCAAAAATTGCCAGTGCTATCAGTTTTTGATTGCTTTAGATTCTCTTTCCATGCTTTCTGCTGCCTTCTGTTCTTCATATTTCTTTTTTTTCCTTTATAAAAAGGTAATCTTAACACCTAATTTATTAACCTATGACATTTCTGCTTCAAAGACATACTTTTATCTTTGAGGGTTGGATACAAGTTTTTGAGCACACCAAAATGTATTTACAATTGCAGTCTTAGATAGGCTTGTACATTAAACATGGGGGTCAGCATCTTGATAACACATTAATCTTGTTACAGTGCCTTTGCCCACAAAATAGAAGATGAAAGCAATTTTAAAATGTTTTCTCAGAAACTAAATATGTATTTCTCTAGCTTTATTAATTGGTAATTTGCTTCTTACCAACACATCACCAGCTTTATTCTTTTAAGGTGAAATATTAACAGGAAATATCAAAACATGCATGAATAAAGCAATGTATTTGTCTTTAGAAGTATAATTATTCATTAGACTCTGCTGGATATATATATTTACTTTAAGTTTTTAAAGTCTGTTTTCATTAGTCACTAAGTAGATAACATGGATGATCTTGATTAGCAGAGTTTTTAAATTTTAAATTCATTGTAGTTGGCCAGTCATTCATCTTATGTTCAGCTAGGGCAATGCCAAAACCAAGTCTCTGAATTAGTTTATAATTGCAGGCGCAGGATAAGAAGGAAAAATAATCTTCTGGGTTTCATAATTAACTTTTAAGTTATCAATTTTTACTTTTCCTTGGTGTTTTAAGGAAAAAATAGCAGCTCTTTAGCCTATCTTTTTAAAGAGGTCTCTATAGGAAAAACTCAACTAGACCCTCAAATTGGGTTAGAAGAAAGGAAGTCAAGGGGTCAGTGGGACTGAAGTGTGGTTTCACCAAATGTCTTCCCATGTGTGAGGTTTATTTTTTTCCCCATGTTACTTTTGATTGGAATTTCAACCTACAACTGCCCAAGGGTAGTCAGTCCCTTCATGGTATAGCTGTGCGATTGGATGGGCGAGGGAGTTATTTCAGTACGGATTGGGATGGACGCTGGACATTGCTCTCAGACCAACAGATTTTGAACAAATGAAGGTTAGCGATTGAATGATGAGATATAAGCCTTATTTTAATGAGAAGCATATTTTAAAATAATTTTTATTCAGATATAGTCTATTTTCCCATTACCAAAATACTTTAAAATGATATACAGAGCAATAGTAGTGTGCACATATAATAGACTATTTCTAACTCTAAACTCTTCTTTTACTTCAGAAAATAACGTCTTCAGAACTAACATGTCATTTCGACTTCAAGTTCTCAAGGTTTCTTTTAAAATGTCTTACATTTAAGAGTATATTTACTTTTTTTTTTTTTTTTTTTTGGTTTCTGCATTTCTCTTTTCTCTACTGCAATTTTCCACCCTTTGTGCAATTGTGAACAAGGTAACGAACCGCCTCCCTTCCTCAGGAACATCTACTATCTTCATGCTTTCTCAAACTTCCAGCAATCACAGTTTCTCTTGGAGTGAATAAGGTGATTTCCTTTCTTAATGTACCAACTTGCTTGCGTTTTCATTTGCTTGACACCATTTTCTGATTCTTTATGAAAAATTACTTCTCATGACTCATTTTCTTACCTTCTGTGGATACTTAGAATAATTTGTCATCTTCCTTTAATCATTTGTTCACTTGAAATGGTCGCACTGGAGAGAAAATAACTTTCAAAAGCTTGGTGTACAAGCCTGTGGTCTCATCAGGCTACTGTATGCAGTAAGAGCCATGGCATGTTAGAGCTAGTCTGTTTACCAAGGCAGCAGTGTTTTGTGCAAATTTCAGATTGTTCGATATGCTCACAGCACTGGCGCAATCTCAGAGGTGTTCACCAAAAGGATGGTAAGGTTTCCTGATCAACCCATATTGACTCATCTTACCACGTAACCTACCAGTGCCATTTCCAAAACCCAAGTTTGCCACGCACTTCTATTGTCTGTGCACTTCTACCATGAAAACAATTTGATTTGATGAACACTTTCTTAGGCCTTTAAATGTTTTCATTTGAGTGTTATATGTCTGCTATAGTGAAATCATCTGTACTTTTGGTCAGAAGAATAGTGCGTCTGTAGGAAATAATTTTTTCTATTACGTTTTAATCACCAGGTAGGTTAACCAGTCTTCAAATGCTTTAAGTATTTTTACCTCACTATTACAGAGAAATCTGAGCTGTAAAAGGGCATCTGACTCATTATCCGCCAGACCTTCAGTCAGACCTCTTCTTTTACGAACATTCTCAGACGAATCTAATATGTTGTAACAGGTACCTAGTGCTAAACAAGTGGGCTGACTTTAAAGAAACAGATTAACAGCATTATAAAGAAAAAATGAAAATATCACTCTCTAAATTTTCTCTGCTGTTGGTGTGGTGAACTTTATATTATTCTTTGCCAAAATATAAAGATGCATTACTTGGAATATGGGAAAATATATTTTTTTAATCTGATAAGCCCCAAAATAGAATTTTAGGCATTTTTCAGAGCTGAAGTATAATATAGTATATTTCATTTATAAGTGACAAGTTGTCACAGCACTGCTCATCAATATTGATTGGGAAATAGAATTTGGATTTATAAAGATTATTTGGAAGACTGAAAACAAATATTCCAACATTGCATCTGTATAATATCAGATCAGTTTAGCATTGCATGTTCTTTGAAGACTCATGTGAAAATAATTAAATGTGTTTGTACTGCCATGTGCTGTGTCTGTGTGTTTGCAGGTATACACTTAATGACCTTTGTAAATGTCTGATTCCCAGTTGTGTATTAATTAACCAGTCTCTAATCCTAATTTTGTTGTTTTTCTTTTAATGTCAAGTTTTATTCAAGCTAATTGTTTCAACTTTCAGAGGTAAAAAAAAAACCTTTCCTAGCCATTCAGGGGGATGCTGGCCTAATGATATAAAAGTTTCGTAATTACTTTTTGCAAAAACACATATATTCATTTTACAATGTGTTGTTTCATTTACCCCCAAAAATCTTTGGGAGCAATTAATGTGCTGTGAGGGCAATCTTGTGTTCAGAATACCTCCACTGCAGGAGCCTCTGGCACCCCAGGCCTTTAGAGGTTTTTAGCCATCCATGAGAATGTAGAATAATTCATGGATGGGTTTCACAAATTTGTCAGCTTTAAAGCAACACTGTACAGCTTAGGGCAAGGCCATCTTTCATGTACACAAAAAATAAGGAAGATCATGAATGAAACTGCAGGTCAATTCCCTTTGAAGCTACTAATTGCCCTTTTTTTGTTGTTGTCTGCTATCCACTTCTACCCCCACCCCAACCCTCCCTAGCAAAGGATAAAAAAATAATGGATTGAATGAACTGGCTCTTCTATCTCCTACAGCTTATCACGGACTGTATTTGCAACCTACTTGGGGAGCTGACTCACTTTGCCTCAGTTAGCAAATTTTTCCCACTTCTAAGTAACTTACCTGCATATTTGTTTTCCCTAGGTAATGAACATACTTTCTAGTAGCCTTCAATGTTTGACCATCTAGGCTGGATAGCCTTGTCCTAAGCTTCAGGGTACATTTTACGTACACTAGTTCCAATTCATTTTGTATCCCCCTGGATTGCTTTCTTTAGCTTGGTCTGTGGCTTGGGGGACTGGGCTGGGTAACAGGCACTGCTGCTGTTTTTGGCTTCTCCAGGGCCTTAACTTCAACAGGGTTGAGCATAGAACTATGGAAGTTGTTTCAAAGCAGTGGTTTCCTTTTCAGTGTAGTTATTTCTTCCAGGAATAGACTTTCATGTGGCATTATTTCTCCTCCAAGGAAAATATATGGCGATTAGTTTCGCCACTGAGTTTGTTCCTTGTTTCATAAGGGAACTACCTGACTCCTTTTATATTCTCTCAGTGTGTATGGCAACTTCATTTTGGTTAGAGTCACCATGACCCTACAGAGCATCCTGAAGAACTAAAAGTGGTTCTTGATAATGTGGAACATAAGAAGGAATCCCATAAAATCGTAGTATGTCAGAGTTAGAAGGCATGCTAGAGGACTTCTCATCTGCCTGGCACAGGAGGTGCACCAGAAAAGAAAGAAAATAGCTGTCCCATGCCTCCTACCCACCAAGACACTCCACTACTCAGGTTCAAAAAGGTTGTGTTTTAGAGTAGCGAATCAAACATAAGTTCCCTCCTTTGCCATAGGACTTCAGAGATGATCCACTTTTCAAGATACCTGATTTTTCACTTAGTGAGTAGTTTGTCTATCATACCCCATCCAAATAATAAAGTTCAATAATGTTTGGAGGACAGAAAATCTACATATTTGGTAGGGAAAGTTCTGTTTCTCCTCTTCCCAAAAGAATATGAATAAGAAAAACAGGGACAGTTGGCTCATAGACAGATGATCTATCAAAAAGAAAATTCACTTCAATATCATAGTGGGAAAGAGTGCTTCCTTTAAGTAGAGGAAACTGAGTATATGCTCAGACCTTCTCTGTCAAAATTGCTGCATCCTAAAAAAGCGATTCATTCATTCAGCATTTCCTGAGCATCTAACACTGTTCTAGGTGCTTGAGGTAAAAAGATATAAATTGAATGCTGTCCCTGTTTTCAAGGAGCACCAGCCTAAAGGAAGGGATCATATGGCTAAACCTCTGCAGGGGTAGAAGATCTTTGGTAAAAAATATTAGGATAACCCTGGAGAAACCCAAAGGCAAAAAGCAAGTCTGAATCTATACATCTGTCAAATGGAGAAAGTGTTAAAATCTGGTTATTGGGTCACTTTTTTAGGACAGTTGCCTTAATCTCATAACAAAATTTACTACTTGCCTCATTTTTGAAAATGCTAAACAAATGGTTTCCCAGTATTATTAAAATTAACCTTTTAACTGTGTATATTTTAAATTTTTCAGAATCCGAATCTTGAGCTGCCTATGTTATTGTCCTACAAACATATTGACAATGGTTACAGCTGAAGAAGAAAACATGAAGAACCAACTACACAAAGTTATCACCTCAGGATACTTGATATGCAACAAACTAAACCACTCTCTCATGTCTAGAGTTCAGAATAAATGCCCATTAAAATACCAAATTGCTTTCTTAAACATTAACAGTTATTGTAAGCAGTCATTGTGACTGAAGTTCTAAAGTTAAGAATTATGCAAAAGTTGAAAAGAATTTCTAGAGTTCTGGCTATAGATAGAATAATATAATCACCAAATGGGTGCTCTTTTAACCCATGAACTTTGTGAATGGACTTAAATACAGTAGTATAATGTAGAAATCATGCAATGGGAATGAATAGATTTTGCTAATATTACTTTTGTTTGCCTGGCTGAAGAATTAGGCTATTTGAATCACACTTGTTCCTGCTGAATGATAATCTTAAATCCTTTTTTTCATACATATGAAGGAATAATTGAAAATACAGGAGAACTCGATGTTACCAATGTATCAGAATAATGAATCCTTCTTGTTCACCTACATACAAATGGTATCATGGTAGAACATCCTTGCCAAAAAAAAAAATACCTTGAACACTTACGTGGGAAGAATGTTAACCCCAGATGTTTTATGGGCATGGACAATTTATTTATTTTTTTGTTCTTGTACATTAGACCCCACTGATGGGAGTCTACTCGACTTGAAAGTAAAGCATAAAACATTGCACTTAACAGCCCTCATAATAGTTAGGAAATAACTGATATTTCCTATGTCCATTTTACCGGGATCTGCGTTATGGTGGGTAAAACTGAACCCGTACTTACACCAAATTAAAAGCCATCCTGAACTTCAGTCTTTACAATTTTATGTTGAGAGGTAGAAAGAATAGCTTATTTTAACCTGTTAACAGTTTTTATTTGAAAGGGGCTGCAGCACTTCTTTTTTTTTTTTTTTAACTTGCCAACTTGGGAAGGAGAGATTTGCCTCAAGAGGACAGTTCAGCCTACCCAGTCACGGCTCTGTTAACCTGAATGTTGTCTCTCTTAGCTGACCTGGCCAAAGGAATGGTCTAATTCTAAACCATGAGATTCACCTTGGTAAAGTCCTTGACTTACTGGTTCAAAAGTATGTCGTAACCTCCTAATGAGTTTGCTCCAAACACAAAAATAAATGTGAAATGTCTTCGTTCATTGTTAACATTAAACACATTTTTGGATGTAAATGACTACATTTGGCTACTAGATTGAAATGGTCTTTTAAAAAAATATTTTCATAACAGTTCCCAGTTTTTGTTTGTCTTTCTGGCATGTCTGTACGGTTACTTGTGTTTATTTTGTACCTTGATTTGGAAAAGGATTGGATTCATTCTGTACCAATGTATTTATATGGTCCATAAGGCACATTTGATTCTTACAAATACTCATTTTGTGTTAAAGTTTAGGTGTCATTTTTCTTAAATTCCAGCAATGACATAATTTCAGTTATCAGAAACCACTCCATCATTACTGACCCTTTTTCATTATTTCATTTGTTCTCATCTATCAGTGTTACTGAGTATTTTGTAAGGTGCCATTCACAGCTTACCTAAATGTGCTGTATTGTGGTAGTCTGTATTTGAGGTAATCTGCTAAAACAAAGTCTTTATATTCTTTGTCTATTCCAAAGAGTTAAGAAATCAGACCCAGGAAAGCTTTTGATGATTTATTGTCATTCTTGTTCTTGTTTTTCTAGTTGTTGTTACTGTGTCATTGTTTTACATTAAGAAATTTAAGGATTGTGAACACAAAGGAGGGATGCTAGAAATTTTGGTTAATGGAGAATTGTTGGTGATTTGACATAATCAGAATCCCCCGGGTAGTGGAAATATTGGCTCCATGGAAATTTCCTTATAGCCTCCAAGAAAGCTAGTAGAGGAGCGAGGGGAATTTAGAATCATGTCTCAACTACACATTGCACTGCAGCGCAAATTCAGAATGGCAATGATGTGTAATACCATGGCCTAGTTCCTTGAGAGGACCTGACTTTTCCTTTTTTTTTGAAAGCTATTTTTTAATGTGCTAAAACTGGCTCATGTGTGGTTAGCAGATGGAATAAATGGAAGTAAGCTGGCCAGTATTCATAACACTACTATCTAACCACTCTATTTTGTGACAAAAGGAAAAAAACTATAATAGGATCATATACCCATAATTTGGATAATTTTGATCTAGCAACATGTCCTTGTAATTTTCACAACTGTTCGTTGTTTGAGGACATCGCCTACTAAACTGAAAACATGAATTCCATATCTATCACATCTACACCAGCACAGTATAAATGTAAGGCTAAATTTGCAAAATTCATAATAATTTAGCGATGGAATTTTTTAACAACATGCAGTATATAAATTTTGTGCAGATTTTACGCAAGTATTGACGAAATCATTTTTCAGCTTGCAAAATGGGACTGCAAAACTACATTTTTCACTTAAGCAGTTTTTTACATCTATGTTGTTGCTTTCTATAATGAATGTGAATGCCATCTTTTATGAATGCAACTTGCCTTTTTCATGACAAATTTTTGTTTGATGTACTCAATAAACTTTGTTATGATATGATTGATATTTCAGCCTCTTTTTTTGAAAGGTCTCAGTTTAGCAAAAAAGTAACATAGAAGCAATTTGGTGATGGGGAAACAAGTTTCTCATTTCCTTTTTGCCTGTACAACTCACAAAAGGTTGACCATTTTTCCATGAGTTCAGCTGACATTTTATGGCCATACCAAATTTGGAGAGTTTAAGGTATTTGTGTAAGTTTTGAGTGAGACTATATCTTGTTACTGCATAGGTAAAAGTCCAATCAGCAAATACATATTGAAAGTCTACTGTGTATTTGACAGTGTGTGGCTGCTACCCATGCATTAGAGGTAAGTGTGGTGTATGTATGGGCTGTATCTCCAGCCCATTGAAACCACTTGATAATTAAACAGCCAAACTTAGTTTGATGATTTCTGTACTGTGCTTCGTGGTGGAATAAGACAATCTCTGTATCCCAAAGGGAATTTCATTAACCACATGGACAATTTAGTAGCCCAGCCTGGATGCATAAGCAAAGGGTAAAAGATGGTGTAACTTTGACACGATGCAATTGGAGGCAGCACTGAAGCTGTGTGCTTATGCTCTTCTTGCTAAAAGGACAGATGCAGGGATTTTAATAAAAACTTGAAACTTAGTCCAAAGTGGTTGTGTGTATCTATGTTTGTGTAGATACAGCCCTTCCCCCTTATATTGCTAAGCCTGTACCCAAGGCCTTGAGAAAGTCACTTTTCTTAAAAAACCCTGCTCTCCTTGACTGCCAAGAAACTAAAATTGCTGCAGTGCAGCTGGTCACACCGTGTTTTTTTTCTTCACTCTCTGTTAACGTTTTTGTAGTGGTTTCATCCTGTTAGTCTTTGGCCTAAAGTTCATGCTTGTTTTTTTTTTCTTTTTATATTAAGTGGAAAATGTACTGTATTTGGAAATGAAACCTGAGTTAAAGTCTCAGCTTTGTCACTTGGAGCCCTTAACCCTTTCAACCCTCTTTTCATCTGTAAAATGGTGTCTGTGAGGGTGGGGATGGGGTGGGTTCACATGAGGTAAAGCACCAACATTGCTTTATAAGACATCATTTGTTATGCGGAAATAAGCTTTGTTATTTTTATATTAAGGGTTTTTAATGCTCTGTTGTGTGTGTGTTTGCGCACGCGCATGTGTGTGTGTTTTATAATGAACAGTTGTCATTTATCAAGTTTTCACAGATGTGTTCTAGATTCTTCCTCTCTTCTTGGAAAGAATCTATTCAGGCTTCCTTCCCTTCCCCCAACCAGCCTTCTGTGGCTCCCTCTCTGCCTCATTACTGAGTCTGCCCGGAGGGGCCAGAAAACTAGTCATTGTGAGGATCTGAAGCCGTTTGGCCTCTTCAGCAAGAAACCCAAGCAAAGGTTAGGGGCTGAGTTATCACTATGGCTATTCAATAAATGTCCATGGGTGAAGTGCTGGCTGCATTCTAACGAGTCTTGGAAATAGCTGTCAGAAGGGGGAAAAAAAGATCCCGAATTATTTCATAGTATATTTTTAAAACTCAACACGTTTTCCCTGCAGCTGATAGGCAAGAAAGTGTGGGCTCTGGATCAAGCAGGTCCTCATCTCATAGGCCTTGGGAGCAAGTACTGGAGGCAGGCATCTGGCTGAAAGGGACAGGGTGCCAAGTGAGCCAAAATTCCTGCTGGCTGCAAGTCCTTCGCCTGGCCTTTCGGGTGGAGTGGGGCAAAGGATGTACATGGTAACTGAAATGCCTGCTACTACTTTGGCCTCTTCATCGATTGCCAAGTTAGATAACTTCTTGTCAAGGAAGCACTAAAGACCCTGTTCCTCATGTTAGCTAACACTCACACAGTAGTATGAATTCTAAACTCTTTATATAGTCCCTCATTTAGTAATCCCAACAACTATTAGAAAGGTAGTGACATTACTCCATTTGACAGATGAACTGAGTCACAAGAAAAGCCTGAGCTCACAGTCTGGTACAGCCAGATTTTGAACCCCGGTATTCTGACTAGAGTCCGTGCACTTAACCAGGATACTGTATTTTCATGAATGTGAAGATATTCGTGAATACACAAACCATCAAAACATTAGTATTAATCATGAGTAAACCTCAAACAAGCCCAAATTGAGGGATAGTCCACACATTAACTGGCTTGGAATCTTCAAAGTATCAAGATCAGGAAAGACGAAGATTGAGAAACTGTCCCAAATTAAAATAGACACAGATGACATAACTAAAGTACAACATGGGATCCTCAATTGGATGCTGGGTCAGTAATAATGTTATATCAGTGTTGATTTCCTATATGGTGTTAAATTTGAGGGAATCTGAGCAAAGGGTATATGGGAATTCTTTGTACTATTTTTACAACTTTTTGGCAAGTCTGGAATTATTTCAAAATTATGCATTTTTAAAAATGAAAACGTTATAAAAAAGACACATGAAAATATTAATGGGAGAGGGCATTTGGTTGAACTGAATGCAAAGCCTACCATAATTCTTTAGCTAACATCTGCATGGCAATTTGCGGATGCTTTTATATATACTTCATTTATTCCTTAGAACAGGATGGGGTAGAGACCATTAACTCCAGATTTTTATAGATAAAGAGCTAAGTCAATTATCCTACCCCTAGTCCCTCAGCTGGTCAGTGTACACTGAAGATTGGACCTGTTTCTGACCCATATGTTTCTCACTAGACCCACATTATATAGTTTGGTTACGACTCCTAAAGCATCTCCTTCTGGAATTGCGAATGATTGAAAAGCAAACCTTACTGCAGTCATTTTGTGTGGGTCAATCCAGATGCAGTCAGTCATACCCCAAAACAAACCCTAAACTGGAGCCATGCTAATGCTCCTAGGATTGAGGGGGTGGCCTCAATGCCCCAGATCCAGGTTTTCCTGCAAGGTTTTTCTTTCATCTAACTTGAGAGGCTAATTTGGGCTTCCTTCAAGGAATTGTTCCAGTATTGCCTAAGTCCAGTTTTAGCCTCCTTCCCACACTAATATGTGGCAATCTGGGTGAGAATACAGACCATAAAGCAAGCTCCTTTAATTTTAATTAGGAGGTATCAGCAGTAGCTACTTCACCCGGTATTAAGTTATGTAGAACTTAAAGCAGTAACATAGGGGTATGTATCACCAGCACTCCACCTCAAATGATTTAAGGAGCTATTGAAAGTCTGGTATTTAGCATTACCCAACCCATGGTCCTGGTTACTGTTTTCAAGGTGTTTCTTGAAAAAGGAGATGCCCTGGTTAAATAAGTTTAGGAAGTTCTTGGTATGGAGTCCACTTCTTGAGGAATCGCAATGCATGCTAGAACACTGTGGGGACTCAGGACCCAGAATCCCCCTCCATATTGAGGGTGAGTTGCTGTGCGTAGCTGCCTATATGATCAGGACAGAAGTTAAATGTCAACAGACCTCCTCAGGAAGGAAAGAATGTACAGATGTTATCTTACACCACGTATCTTGTAAAGCATTAAAACTCTGCTCCCCTGATCACTGTTGATAACAAATCTCCAAACCCTTGTCATGAGACGCTATGGAAACTCTGTTCTCATACCCTATGGACTGACTTTGTACTAAACCCTTATGTGTTAGAGTTTTCTAGAGAAACAGAACCAACAGGAGAGATCTGTAAATAAGAGATTTATAAACTTGTCTCACACAACTGTGGGGATGGAATAGTCCAAAATTCATAGGACAGACTGTGAAGTTGGCAACTATGATGAAGAGTCTGGATGAACTTCACGGGAGAGGCTCACTTAGATGCAAGGATACAAATAGATTGAAACTGAAAGGATGGAAAAAGATGTTCCATGCAAGTTGTAACCAAAAGAAAGCAGGAGTACTAATGTCATACTAATGTCGGAGTAATGTCATACTAATGTCAGACAAAATAGACTTTAAATGTAAAGACATCATAAGAGACAAAGAAAGACAGTATATACTAATTGAAGGGTCAATTCACCAAGAAGATATAACAATCATAAAGGTTTATGCTCCCAATCAAGGAGCTCCAAAGTACATGAGACAGACATTGGAAAAACTGAAGGGAGCAATAGATGTTTCAACACTAATAGGAGGGGACGTCAATACACCACTATCCTCTATAGATAGAACAATCAGACAGAAGATCAACAAGGAAATAGAGAAGGTAAATATCATGATAAATGAATTAGACCTAACAAACATATATAGGTCATTGCACCCCAAAGCACAAGGTTATGCATTCTTCTCTAGTGCTCATGGAACATTCTCCAGGTTAGATCATATGCTGGGTTACAAAGCAGGTCTTTATAAATTTAAAAACATTGAAATTATTCAAAGCACTTTTTCTGATCACAATGGAATGAAGCTGGATATCAATAACTACCATAGAATGAGAGCTTTCACAAATATATGGAGATTAAATAACACACTCTTAACAAACAGTAGGCCAAAGAAGAAATTGCTAGAGAAATCAGTAGCTCTCTGGACACAAAAGAACCTAAATATACAACATATCAGAATTTACAGGATGTGGTAAAGGCTGTGCTGAGAGGGAAATTTATTGCCCTAAATGCCTATATTAAAAAGAAGAACGAGCAAAAATCCAGGACTTAACAGCACACTTGGAGGAACTTGAGAAAGGACAGCAAACTAACCCCAAAGCAAATAGAAGAAGAGAAATAACAAAGATTAAAGCAGAGATAAATGAATAGGAGAACAAAAGAACAATAGAAAGAATCAATAAAACCAAAACTTGGTTCTTTGAGAAAATCAATAAAACTGATGGGCCAATAGCAAGAAATGAGAATGGGTACATTACCACAGACTCTGAAGAAATAAAAGAAATCATAAGAGGGTACTATGAACAACTAGACGCCAACAAACTAGACAACTTAGATGAAATGAACAAACTCCTGGAGGCGCACAAACAAGCTACACTGAATCAGAAAGGAAAAGAAGATCTCAGCAAACCATACACAAGTAAAACGATTCAATCAGTTATCAAAAATATTCCTACAAACAAAAGTCCAGAGCAATATGGCTTTAAAGGGGAATTTTATCAAACATTCCAAAAAGAATTAACACCAATCCTGCTCAAACTTTTCCAAAAAATTGAGGAAAAAGGAATTCTACCTAACTCATTTTATGAAGCTAATACCATCTTAATACCAAAACCGGGTAAAGATGGTATAAGAAAGGAAAAGTACAGGCCAATCTCCCGAATGAACATAGATGCAAAAATTCTCAATAAAATATTAGCAAATCAAATCCAACAACACAGTAAAAGAATTATACACCATGACCAAGTGGGGTTTATACCAGGAATGCAAGGGTGGTTCAACACAAGAAACCCAATTAATGTAATATAGCACATGAACAAGTCAAAAAGGAAAATCACATGGTCATCTCAATTGATGCTGAGAAAGCATTCAACAAAATTCAGCACCCTTTTCTGATAAAAACACTCCAAAAGATAGTACTCAAAGGTATGATAAAGAGACTATATGAAAAACCAATAGCCAACATCGTACTCAATGGAGACAGACTGAAAGCTTTCTCCCTAAGCTCAAGACAAGGATGCCCACTGTCAACACTGTTACTCAACATTGTTCTAGAATTTCTAGCTAGAGCAATCAGAGAGGACAAAGAAGTAAAAGACATCCAAACTGGAAAAGAAGTAGTAAAACTCATTATTTGCAGATGATATGATACTATACTTGGAAGATCCTGAGAAATCTACAGCAAAGTTACTTGAGCTAATAAACAAATTCAGTAAGGTGGTGGGATATAAAATTAATGTGCAAAAATCAGTAACATTTCTATACACAAGCAGTGACCTAGCTGAGGAGTCAGTTAAGGAAAAAATTCCATTCAAAATAGTAACTAAAAGAATCAAGTACTTAGGAATGAATTTAACTAGGGACATAAAGGACTTGTACACAGAAAACTACATAATGTTGATAAAAGAAATCAAAGCAGATCTAAATAGATGGAAAAACATTCCCTGCTCATAGATAGAAAGGCTAAATATAGTTAAGATATCTATTCTCCCCAAATTGATCTACAGATCCAACACAGTACCAATCAAAATTCCACAACCTACTTTGAAGATTTGGAAAAGGTAATTACCAAATTCATCTGGAAGGGAAAGAGACCCCGAATAACTAAAAGCATCCTAAAAAAGAAGAACGAAGTGGGAGGATTAACACTCCCTGACTTTAAAACCGATTATAAAGCCACAGTAGTCAAAACAGCATGGTCCTGCAACAAAGATAGAAGCATTGACCAATGAAATCGAATCAAAAGTGCAGAAATAGACCACCAAATCTATGGTCAACTGCTTTTGACAAGGCCCCCAAATCCTCTGAACTGGGAAAAAAAAGCCTTTTCAATAATTGGGTATGGATATCAATAGCTAAAAGAATGAAAGAGGACCCCTATCTTACACGCTACACAAAAATTAAGATACGAATGAAGCCGAACAGATTGGGGTTAAAGTAATTCAGAATAGGGGTAATGAAAACAGTGTCTTTATTTTAGAACCACACATACTTTTTGAGACCAATGGAAGAACGGTTTATTTGGTCTGGAACTGAAATTTTCTGTAGTGCATAATCTAACTCAACCTATCTGTATAGCTCATTTGAAAAATTGAAACACTGGAAGCACAGAATAAGAAAGAGGTCATTTAATCCTGTATAGATTATTGTAATGCCTGGATATATCCTACAGTATATTAAGCAGATAATCAAAAAATATTGGCAAAGTCCCCTGAGGGATGGGAGAAAGAATATGGAACTATTAAACCTTACCATCAGGAAATCCCCTGATACTGTGTCAAACTTTAGGGACACCCAAATCAATAGGCCATGCCCTCGATCAGGAGGCTTACTCTTGTGAAGCTTATACAGGTAGCAGAGAAGCTTAGACCACCTATAGATATGCCTAAGAGCTACTTTTGGAGGACCTCTTTTGTTGCTCAGATGTGGCCTCACTCTCTCTAAGCCCAACTCTGCAAGTGAAATCATTGCCCTCCCCACTACGTGGTACATGACATCCAGGGGTGAAAGACTCCCTGGAGCTATGGGAGATGGCTTCTAGGGATGAATCCAGAACTGGCACCGTGGGATCAACAATTCCATCCTGACCAAAAGGGGGAAAAGAAGTGTAATTAATAAAGCATCAGAGGCAGAGAGAGTTCAAATAGAGTCGAGGGCGGGCCACGGTGGCTCAGCAGGTAGGAATGCTTGTCTGTGATGCCAGAGGACCTGGGTTCGATTCCCAGTGCCTGCCCATGTTAAAAAAAAAAAAACCCCTAAAAAAACAAATAGAGTCAAGAAGTTACTGTAGAGGTTGCTCTTACACAAGCTTCAGGTAGCCCTTGCTACCTATCATAACCTGCCAACCCCCAACCAGGACCACTCCAGCCAATCCTAAAGAACACCTAGGGCAATATATAAGATTCCACAAGGTTTCCATGCACTAGAGTAAATTTCCAGAAACCTACATCCTTCTGATGTGTCCCGGGTCCAGATAAGTCCTGAAACCTAGCCCAGCCTCTTCAGAACATCACATAGTTCCCTCTCCCTACCCCATATAAGTGACAGACCCTTCCAATATGAAAAATTTAGAATTGCCATATCCCAAATACCCCTAAAGAGAGGAATGGAAAGATCAAAGATGATAGTGGAGTTATATGTAGAAGATAGGATTTAACAAATGAATATGAATGCTGAATCATTAAATTGATATCTCTTTTAGTCTCCAGTATTTTAGAGCAGCTAGAATTTCTTTGCCTTGTATATATGTTATAGTATACAATAAAAAAAAAGTTAAAAATAAAAAAAATCAATCAGCAAAGGTTTATTTCTGAGCCCTCAATTTGGGACAATTCTGAGCCCTTGTCCTTGTGGCAGTGTCACATTATTTTAATTACTGTAGCTTTATAATAAGTTTTAAAATCAAGAACTGTGTGGCCTCCAATTTCGTTCTTTTTCAAGATATTTTTTGCAATATCGGGACCAGTTACTTTTCCATATGAATTTTATGTTTGGCTTTTCCATTTCTGCGAAGAAGTCTGGTGGAATTTTTATTGGAATTGCATTTAATTTTTATATGACTTTAGGTAGCATTGACATCTTAACACTATTTAGTCCTCCAACCCATTAACATGGACTATCCTTCCATTTATTTAGGCCTTCTCAACTTCTTTCAACAATGTTTTGTAATTTTCCACCCTTCATATCATCAGTCAAATTTGTTTCTGGATATTGATTCCTTTAGTCGCTATTGTAAATAGAATTTTTTTGTTGATTTCCTCTTCAAATTATTCATTACTAGTGTATAAAAACACCACTTATTTTTGCATGCTGATCTTATACCCTACCACTTTGCTAAATTCATTTATTTCCTCTAGTAACTTCATGTGGATTTTTCAGGATTCTCTTTGTATACAATTATCCTTCTGCAAATAGGTAGAGTTTTACTTCTTTCTTTCCAATTTTGGTGCCTTTTATTTCTTTTTCTTGCCTAACTGCTCTGGTTATAACTTCCAGTATACTGTTGAATAACGGTGACAATAGGCATCCTTGTCTTGTCCCTGACCTTGGAAGTAAAGCCTTTCCTTCATTTCCTAGTTTCTAAGTGTTTTATCAAGAAAGGATGCTGGGTTTTGTCAAATGCCTTTTTCTGTGGCAGTTGAAATAATTGAGTGGTTTTATCCTCATTCTATTAATGTAATGTATTATACTAATTGACTGATTCTTTTTTAACTTTTTTTATTGTATAATACAAATATATGCAAAGCAGAGAAATAAAAAACAATAGTTTTCAAAGCACTCTTTAACAAATAGTTACAGGTCAGATCCCAGAGTTTGTCATGGGCTATCACACCACCCTCTCAGATTTTTCCTTCTAGCTGCTCCAGAAAATAGGAGGCTAGAAGGCAGAAATATTTTTTTATCATCACAATCAACTTTTTTTTCCTTCTTTTTTGTGAACAATAACATATATACAAAAAAGCAATAAGTTTCCAAGTACAGTACCACAAGTAGTTGTAGAACATATTTCAGAGTTTGGTATGAGTTACAGTTCCACAATTTTAGGTTCTACTCCTAGCTGCTCTAAAATACTGGAGACTAAAAGAGATATCAATTTCAGCATTCATATTCATTTGTTGAATCCTATCTTCTCTGTATAACTCTACCATCATCTTTAATCTTTCTGTCCCTCTCTTTAGGGGTGTTTGGGCTATGGCCATTCTAACTTCTTCATGTTGGAAAGGTCTGCCACTAATATGGGGTAGGAAGATGGAACTATCTGATGTTCTAGAGAGGCTGGGTCCTCTAGTTAACGTGCTATTGAGTTGTGTTAGTATTTTGTAGGGGATTTTTGCATCCACATTCATGAGGTATATTGATCTGTAATTTTATTTTCTTTTGACATCTTTGGCTTTGTTATTAGGGTGATGCTGGCCTCATAGAATGAATTGGGATGTGTTCCCTCCTTCTCAATTTTTTTGAATAGTTTGAGAAGTATTAGTGTTAATTCTTAGAATGTTTGGTAAAATTCACTATTGAAGCCATCTGTTCTTGGGGTTTCTTTTGTTGGGAGATTTTTTATTATGATTCATTTACTTGTTATAGGCCTCCCATTTCTACTGAATCCATTTAAGTAAGTCAAGGAATTTGTCCATTTCTCTAGAATATCTTATTTGTTGGCATGATATTGCTCATGGTATTCTCTTGTTATCCTTTTAATTTATGTTGCACCTTTATATTTAAAGAGAGTTTCTTATCCATTCTGACATTCACTATCTTTTAATTGGAATATTTAGACCATTCACATCTAAGATAATTACTGATATACTTTGATTGATAGCTATCATATTTGTAACTGTTTTCCAATTGTTTCCCTTTTTCTTCTTTTTTTTTTTTTTTTGCCTTTTTGTCTTCCGATCTTTTACAGACTTCTCTGGTTGTAACTGAATATTTGCTGTGGCTCCATTTTCTCTTCATGTCAATTATATTTCCTTTAAAAACATTTAGTGGTTTTCTTAGAGCTTGAAATACACATTTACAATTAATCTAAGTCCACTTTTAAATAGCGCTATACTGCTGCACAGTTAGTGCAGTTACCTTATAATAGAAACTCCCAATTCCTCCCTCTCATTCCTTCTAACATTGATTACATTCATACCATTTGTCCATAAACTATAATCATCCAAGATACTGCTGCTTGTATTATTTTGAACACTGATCTATTTGACCAATTAAGAAAAAGAAAGATAAAAGATTTTACTTAACCTTCATTTAATCCTTCTTGAATTCTCTTCCTTCTTATGTAGATCCAATTTTCTGACCTCTATGAGTTTCTTTGTCTCTGAAGAGACCTTTTTTAACATTTCTTGCAAAGCAGATCTGCTGGGAACACAATCCCTCATCTTTTGATTGAGCAAGTCATTATTTCTCCTTCATATTTGAAGGATAATTTTGCTGGATACAGAATTCTATATTGGTTATTTTTCTTCCTTTCTTTCTTTCAACTCTTTAAATATTTCACTTGCTAATTGTATGGCTGCTGAAGAGAAATTTGGTGTAATTCTTATCTTTGGTTCTCTATACAAAAGGTGGGTTTTTCTCTCTGGCTTCTACTTATGTCCTCTCCTCTGTGTGTCTAAGGACACTTGTCATTGGATTTAGGGCCCACCCAGATAATCCAGCATGACCTCATTTTGATATTCTTAATTGAATTATATCTATATAAAAATCCTTTTTCCCAATAAGGTCACGTTTACAGTTTCAAGGGATTAAGACATGGACATATCTTTTTGGAGGGCCAGTATTCAACCTCCCTCAGCTTTCCATCCTACCTATAATTGCATAATTGTTTTTTGGAGTGTGAAGGCAGGACTTTTTATTCACACATGTTTTATTAGTTTTAGTCCAACCTCTGCATCTTAGAACACAACAGCTGGTTTTAAAATTATTATTACTATTATTTTATTTTTTTGTTTTATTTTCTTCATTTATTCTTAACAGCTGGTTTAACATTTGCATCTCAATAGGAGTATTTCACTAAGTCCTCTAGTCCTCCATGGGAATCATGCCCCCTGCGAGCTCTCCAAAGAGCTCAATGACCCAGCTCTCTCTGTGTGGCATCTCAAGATTTCCTTGGCTCCTGCTGTGCCTCCCTACAATGAGATGTCTGTTTCCACAAAGCTGCTCTGAAGGTGCCTCATGGCTGCTCGTTCACACTAATACTACCTCCCGCTGCTGACACCAACACGTGGTAGATGCCATCTCCTTAGATATAGCTGTTGACTGGTATCGTGAGGTGAATCCCTTAACACTTGTGGACTCTTAACAATTTTCCCTAGTGTTCACCACATCTCATATAGCTGCAGATGGGGGAGAACTCATGGGCCTGAGGAGTCAAAGGACAACCTAAGCGATGAAGGCAGTTGCCTTCTGACCTCTCGGGGCTCCTTTTCTTGTCACTGTCAATACCTTCTTTCCTTCTTGGTTTGCATTGCGGGCAATGACTAAATCAGTCTTGTTCATCAGTATGGCCCCAATGCCCAGTGCAGTGCTGGCCACATAGTAGAACACCCAGCAAATATCTACTGAATGAACAAGTGTTTCCTAACTGATGGCACTAGACCACCTGAGGGAAAATTGGGAGTGTCACTGTCTGTCACCCTGTACCTGGGCAACTGTAATCACAAGGCAACATGGCATAGCAGTGGAGCGCGTGAACTCTGCGACCAAAGCAGCTGCATTTGGTAACTCCCCATACCACTTACTACCTGGGTGACCTTGAGTGAGTCACTTTAACATCTCCATGCCTTGGGCTCCTTATCTGTAGATCAGAGACAATAGCAGTACCTGCATCATATGGTTGTTGGGTGGGTGAACTACATGCAAAGTGCTTAGAATAGTACCAGGCCCAGACTGGACCTATGAAAGTTTAATTAATAGCATCATACTTTAGGGATGCGCACATATTGACACAACTATGCTTGTAAGCACTCTGACAGCAGGATCCCTGTCTGTTTTTGCACCGCACATATCCCTCAGTGGCTAGCACAGTGTCTGGAAAATAGTATGGGCTCTATATTTATTGAATGAATGAAAAAATGAACTAGTGAACCTAATGTAATCATTGACCCTGTACCTTGACCCATCCCTCAAGTAACTGCCTTCTTATGAGGCTGAGTCCCTTTCTCCAGATCTAGACCTACTGCAAAATCGCCCAACAAATCTTCTAGTCGTGCTCCCATTTCAGTGAGTCCAGGGGAAGGGCAGATTGGTTCCAAATTGGAGTCCGTGCTTTATTGATATTTAATCCAACGTCCCAAATTGCTGAGATTTTTTAAAAATCTCCATCCTGTAATCTCTGCTAATAATGCTACCTCCCAGTTTTGCCATATGTGCAAGTTTTAGAACTAGATTTAAGTCACCAATTGAAAATAAGTTACTTTGTTTTACAACAATCCATTACATAAACTCTACATATTGAAAATTGTGTCAGGGACAAAGCCAAACATATAATCTTTACAATAATGGGTCAAAACAATGTGGGGCATGACTCTCAGGGTTGAGCCTGGCCCTGGCACCGTGGGATCAACAATGCCTTCCAGACTAAAAGGGGGGAAAGAAATATAACAAAGTAAGGTATCAATGGCTGAGAGAGTACAAATATAGTTGAGAGGCTATTCTGGAGGCTACTCTTACGCAAGCTTCAGCTAGGTATTGCTAATTGCCATGATTTGCCAAACCCCAATGAACATCATTCCTCTTAAACCAAAAAAAACACCTAGGGCTCATCTGAGAGTCTAAGATGACTACTGAAACCCAGAGGGGCCAGTCTTTCCAAGAACATCAACTAGTTCCATCCCACTATCCTATACTGTTGACGCTCCTTTCAAATGTGAAAAATTTAGAATGGGCATAGCTCAAAGACCCTTATAGATTGGGAGTAAGATCAAAGGAGAAGGAGGAGTTATAACCAAGAAGATAGGATTTAACAAGCAAGTGTGACTACTGAATCACTATGATAATATTTCTTTTAGCTTCCAGTGTTTTAGAGCGGCTAGAAGGAAAAACCTGAAAATGTGGAATGGTGACCCATATTAAACTTTGAAATCTGTTCTGTAACTACTTGTTAAAATGTACTTTGAAAACTACTGTTCTTTTGGGGAGTATATATGTTATATTTCACAATAAAAATACAAAAAAAAAACAGCAACAAAAAATAATGGGTTAATAATCATGACTGCGAAAATTCTAGAAGCAATAACTGCTCTATGACTACATGGTGAATGAAGGCTGAATGTATAAGAGGGCAGATATTATACTACTATACAGATTTATACTACCGAAAAATAGTAAATTTACAAACAGGCAGAATCAACTCTGCAGGGTAATTTCCTTGTAAGATAGAAGTTTCAGAGTCAAATAGAATAATTTTCAGCATCTTCATCAGGAAGTGTATTTGTGGAAGAAATTCCACTTAGACAGCTTCAGTAATTAAACTCACGTGAGCCATCACAGGACAGATGGCTGTGCTATTTAAAACAAATTATAACCTTTAAGGATGAACATGTACTGTTGAAATCTACCCATACATTTTTATTCGAATTTTTATTGAATGGTGCTGTTGTTTAACAGGTAAAACCACTGGAAGGCGTCAAGATGTTTTCTTTTTCATTAAAGTAAGAATATAGTTTAATGACAAAAGTATTAGTCAGGCGAAGGTGATGTATGCCGTTTTTCAATATTTCTGGAAGCTTTTAAAAAGCCTTTTCTTGGAATTTAAATTATCTGTTTCATTGCATAATTCTGGAACTAGAAAGAGATGACAGATTTTTAACTTTGTTTTCTTTCCATCCCTTAAAATTGGCTTATGTATATAGCTTGGATAGCAATTCCAACCTTCTTGTCAATATTGAGGAGCAAGTCTTCAAAAGGTGTGACTTCAGGCTGCCCCCACAAAGGCCCTCTTTCTGATTATGAAAAAAACCTTCTGACCATTTGATTGAAATCCAGGTTCAATCCAATGTTTAAATTTCAGTGTATTAATGTTTTTTGTTTTTGTTTTTTTTTTACTTTGATTATCCTTGTGGCGTTTAAAGTGCAATTTTGTTTATTTGAATTTTTAACAATAGAAGTAGGAAAGAACAAATTGTGTGAATGTAATTTGTTCATTTTAGTGCAACATAGGCTGTAGATTGACAGGTGAGACGTTTTCTTTCACACTTAGTGAAAAGCTAGCGCCAGCAGGAAATGACACCTTAAAATTTAGCAAAAACTGTATTCTTCAAAATCATAAATGATCTGGTCTCAGAACGACTGGAAACAATGCCGTGAAGTTAGCTGCGGTCAGCCTCAGGGTAATGAGGTTAAGTTTGAGTTTTGTTTTCCTGTGTCTTTACACTTTTCCATACTTTGGAAATGTTCCGCAATGAGCCTGTATTACTCTTAACATCAAAGACAAAATGCAATAAATACATAAAGACTGAAAAACAGTTATTCTCAAAGAATGAACGTGCAAGAGGTGGGAAAATTTTAGTGCTCCCTTTTCCTAAGTAAGTGCTTTAATCGGAAGTTCTGTGGTACCTCTGTCGGTGAATCCTTTTTATTTGAATATGAACTATGCATTGTTGATCTCTGAAAGCTGCTTGTTTGTGTGAAACACAGTATGAGTGAAGTACTATGCAAAACAGGGGGACTGTGATGTTTCTGCTCGTTTACATTTTCATTGTTAAACGTGGCAAGCTTGCAAGAGGGAATAACAGGGCTGCTTGGCTGCAAATTCAGTCTCGGTGGTGCGAGTGGTGACGTAGGTGACACAAAGGCACTTACAGAGAAGAGCTTCCTCCTGATGCCTTCCATCATCAACTTTCTCTCTACTCTTCCACTCCTTGGCTTCTATTCTGTACCTGGGCCAGGGCTGTGTGTTTTCTCTCAATTCCATATTCTATGTCCCGAGTGGAGACTATAACGATAATGTAATGTCAATGGATATTCACGGAGGATTAGAGAGATGAGGTGGCCGCAATTAAAATGCATGAGCCTATGGGGGTGCAAGGGTAGTTCAGTGGCAGAATTCTCACCTGCCATGCGGGAGACCCGGGTTCAAATCCCGGCCCATGCATTTCCCAGACAAACAAAAACAAACGGACAAAAAATGGTGCTGCAATAACGGGATACTCACATGGAAAAAGAATGAAATGCGACCCCTGCCATACAGAACGCACACTCAAAAAATAAAATAAAATGCATGGGCCTAGATGCCCCAAAGGAGTGTTTATGAGATGACAAGTCAACAAGTAGCATTTTTCCTGCAGGAAACAAGCAAACAACACACAAAAAATAAAACATTTTTGTTCACATTTAAAAAATAAATCTCACGTTATCACATTATAAGACTTTCAGAAAGGTAGTTTTAGAAAATTTTTCCATTTCAGACAAGTCCATTTTAGTTGACCTGAGTTTTGCTAAATTCAATAAGGGAGTATTATATTTCTGATTATAATGATGATTCCTACACAAAAACAAATTATACATAATATAAATAAGCCATTTTTACATCCCAACCCTCCAGAGGTAACTATATCCTTTGAAATGACTCTCTATACATAAATATACATGAAATAGACGGACATATACATACATTAGACAGACAAATATATACACATATATACGTATATTACTAAAGTTTTAATTATAAATTGAATCATGTTATACACACTTTTATAATTTTCTTTTTAATATATACTTTTTTTATTTTTATTTTTTTACATGGGCAGGCATATCAGGAATTGAACCCGGGTTCTCTGGCATGGCGCAAGCATTCTTACCTGCTGAGCCACCGTGGACCGCCCATAATTTTCTTTTTGTATCTACAAAATGCTATGACTCCCTTTCCATGATAATTGATTCAGACATAGAACATCCTTTTAAATGGCTGTATGGTATTGATTTCATGGGCATGGTTTATTTAAACATTACCTCGTTGATGGCCATTTATGTTACTTCCCTGCACTCTCTGACAGTTATTGTGACCCATGTGGCCTTGTTCTCTGTAAAAAAAAATTACACACTTGTCACATTAGCTGATTGGCATAAAATCAAAAATGTGAAATTTGCGGGGTAAAGGATGGGTGTGTTTAAAAATCCGATGCGTGTTGACAGACTGTCCTTCAACAGAGCTGGCTCCTTCTGTACCCCAAAAGCAGTGAGCCAGTTTACCCTTACCTCTTTAATCATAACCAGTAGATTTGGGGGAAGCCAGTTCGCAGGCCAAATCCAGCCAGCACCCTGGCTTTAAAAAGGGTTGTTAAAACCAACAACAATAACAAAACCCAACAACAGTGGAGAATGTGTGAGAGAGACTGTGTCCCTTTACAGAAAAAGTTTACCAACCTCTAGATCAGGGGAAAAGCTGTACCTTATTTTTGGCAATGTTTGCTTTTCATTGAGTATTTGTGAGTTTATAGTTTTCAAGCACATGGAGGTGTTTGTATTTCTTCTATTGTCAATCAAGACAGACTTATTTCTTATAACCATTGCCTTAATGAGTTGCTTACCCCCTTTCCTTCCTTCCATGCAGGAGTTGTTGTTATTCTTTGGATAATGCACATTTTGTCATATTTGGCGAATATTTTTTCTCTGCGTAATTGACCTTCATTACGGCATTTTTTTTTCTTATTACCTTAATGTAGCAATTTTATTTTTAAGTGTTTTCATTGTATATAAGTGTTTTGCATGGTTCCAAGCATGTAGGTATTATGTTATCTCTGAACCCAATTTTCATCTTTTTGTATAATATTTATAATTATTACTCAGCTCTGTTGCTGGCCACTTTTTTCAACTTTATTGAGATATATTTGCACACCTTACAAACCATCCAAACTATGCAGTATCATCACATGGTTGTGCATACATCCCCACGATCAATTTTAGAACATTTTCATTAGTCCCGAACATAAATTTAAAAAATAAAACCCAAATCCTACCCTTTTCCCCTTCCTATTGTTGACCCATAGTCATTGGTGTGGTACATTGTTCCTGCTGATGGAAGAATATTAAAATATTGCTATTACATTTAGTCTATAGTTTGTAATAGCTATGTTTTTCCCCATATACCCCTTTTTTATGTTTTATCTTACATTTGTAGTGGTTTGTGCAGGAACTTATTTACACACGAGTACTATATAACACTATTTCTTATAATCCCAAGAACAAGATACCATCACCTCTCTCTATTCTAATTATGGCATCTTTTATGTTGCTGAAGTTTTTTTTAATATTTTTATTGAGAAAAATCCACACACATACAGTCCAACCCTATTATGCAATCAATGGCTCACAATATCATCACATAGTTGTGTATTCTTCACCATGATCCTTTTTAGAACATTTGCATCATAGAGTTTTATGTCAACCTTTCCCCAATGATTTCCTGACAGCCCAAAGTCCCTCTTGCACTCAGCTTCCTACTAACCACAGCAGTCTTTGTCTCAGGAGAAGGGCAGAGAGACTAGAGTGGGAGAAGAATACAATTTCCATTGGGGGTGGCTCCCCAGAATCTAGCACAAACTATGAAGCAACTCATCACTTTGAATGAAAGTTCAACAGCTTCAGGAAATCACAGAGGTTTCTGCTGGTAGAATTTATTCTCCCTCACTCAGTGATATTTTGGGAAAACATGAGACCAAGCTGAACCACTGCAAACTGAAAGGACAGGGGACTGAGAATGATCAGACATACTAAAAACAGATGCTCAGAAACACAAATTACATTTTATAGGAATTTTCAGAGCATGACTCCTATTCAACTGCACTGAGCTAGTCAAACAGAATAGCATGTGTGCAGCTAACTGCTATAACAGGCAGAAACCCAAATCTCAGTGGTTGAACACTGTAGATGTTTAAGTCTCATTTATATAAAATCCAACTGGAAAAAAATCCAACTGGAGGTGGGACATGTCCCACGTAATCATTCCTGGGTCAAGTCTGACAATGTCATCTTCAACAGCTGAAGCCCAAGATCATTTGAAGAGCCAAAATTCAGTCAGCAGATGTGAGGTGAGATCAAGGATTTTGCGTGGTAAGTTTTCGAGCCTTGGAAATAATCCACATTAATTCTACTCACACGTCATTGGTCAAAATTCAGTCATGTGGTCTTATATCATAAGAGGCTTGGGAACAGTCTAGCAAGATTGCTGGAGATTAGACAAGTATTTAAATGGAAGGAGTTTCATAAAGTTTAGTTTATTAATGTTAGCAACTTCTTTTCATCAAAAGATACTTAAAATAGATGACATATGGCGGTTCTTTCATCACTTTTCTCATTGTGATAGTTTAGGGAGATGGGTTTCTATGCCTGAGTAGGATCCACCAGCCTGGGAAGAGATGGGCCATTCTTCTCCCAGCCTCACTGGTGAGAGGGAGTGGAGGGCCTAAGAAGTTTTAATGTTTATATGATCATGGCAAGGGTTTAGCCATGGAAGCAAAAGTTCTCTCTGACAAGGTAGCATTTGAGCTGAGAACTGAATTAAGTGAGGGAGAGAGCCATTTAGATAGATGGAAAAAGGTATCCAGGCCGAGGGACCAGCCAACGCACAATCCTGAGAGGGGGCTGACTTGGCCTAGTGGGGGTCTTACCAGCGTGTCCAGGATGGGGGAAGAGAGGTAGGGGCTGAAGATATAAAGGCAAGGAGGGGTGAAGTCATGTTAGGTGCCGGGGAAGGCACTGAATTGTGTTGATTGTGATGAAAGCTTGGAATATTATGAATGGAGTAATGATGTGACCTAACTTAAGTTTTAAAAGGATCACTTGGGTCTGTTTTGGGGATCTACTTTAAAAAACATGTTTGATTTTCTTATTATAAACTAAACACATAACAATTTTCAAGTATATAGATAACACAGAAAAGTGTAAAGAACCAAGTAAGGGTGATAGAATTTTAATAGGCTTATATATATATACATATATACACACATATACACACGTTACATGCACGTGCATATATGTATACACACATATATTTATGGGTGAGATTGGGAGGTACCTTTGCAGATGATCTATTTCAGCACCTTGTGCCTTTTGGGCAAAGATATTTCACTTTAAGACAGGCAGGCTCACTCTGTTCGGTGGAAGTTCCATTTTCCCAGATTTGTCCTTGTAAAATAATCCCATCCCCTTCCTCTACTGTGATACAGTGTATAACTTGTAAAATTTGTTTCAGGGTTTTGTTTCCAGTCAAGGATTTCTCTGTTTTTAGCTGCTTACACCAGGTTTGCTTTGAAACATTTATTTTTCCCAAATCTTCAGATTTAATTTGAATTCAGGAGCAAGAAGGCTTCGTTCTCAGTAGGAGCTGGAGAAGAGTCAGGCTGAGGTGTGCCGTGGCTCCAGTTGTCTGAGGAAAACAGAGATTGGACAGCTACTGTTGTGTGTGATAAGGTTTTTTTTTTTTTCTTTTTACCTGAGAATAATCCGAGAAATGGATTTGGGCATGAATGGGTCAATCCTAGAACATTCTTATATAAAATAGCAACAATCAGAGCCAGTCCTTTACATTTCTTACAGAAATCTCCTTTTCCCCCAGAATCCCATCATTCTGGGGCTTTGCAGGACCCAGTGTGGTTTTTGTAAAGGTTTGACCATTCATACAGACTGCAATAAACTGCTCTGGGTTTCTCAGACAGTTCTTTGTCTACCCTTCAGGGGGTCTCCTAAAATAACTAGGGACCCCAAGGAAAGGGAGATGTGGATCCCATTTCTGAGATTACAATCTCACGGGCAATAAACCTGGGATTACAAGTGTAATGGAAATAGTTAGCTGGTTAGGTGCAGTTGGGCTTCGTGGGGTGGTTCTACCTAGATGAGCTGCATATGGGATCCAGCGTCTCAGTATCTGAATCTAAGCACACATGATTGCTTTGTAAAGTTGAACGCCAAAAGATTCATTTTCAGCAGGGAAAAAGAAATAAAGACCTTTCTACCATTTGTGTCAGTTTTACAGCACACCATTTTTCCAGAACCAAAATGCCTGGAAACCAGCTTGGACCTTGGAAGGTGGCTGGGGTAACATAAACTTGGAAAGCAAAGAAAAATGGAAGATCATGAGGACAGTCTTCTAAAAGAATATGGTAACATTTCTCACATTTTGTTTAGCAGGGTGTGTAGTGACGCAAACCTTTACCTTTTACTTATTTATTTTTTTCTTGATAATATTGATTTGTGGATGTAGAAGGTTTCTAGGGAAGAAGTAGGCAGAGTTATAGGAGGGGCCTTAAGATCTTCTGACAATGAAGAATTGGACACCCCAATTCCTTTTCTCTCAGATGTACAAATTCCTGAAACCTGTTAGGGTGGATCAGACAGCACCCTAAGGCTGGCCTCTTACTTTGGTTAGAAAGGAGATGAAAGGGATGGGAAAACCTCCTTCTCAGAGTTCTGGGTTCACTGGGGTTGCTGCTTAATATTCTTTCTAGAATTTTTTTTGTGCTTCTGGATTGGATCACTATTTCCTAGATTCCTTGTTGTCTTCTTTATTTATATACTTAAAAAAAAAAACCCACATTCTCTAGTAACTTCCTAAGAAAGGCGGTTTCAGGTGATAAACATTTTTTTTTAAGTATTTGCACATCTGAAAATATCTTTAGTCAATCTTCACTTTTGTTTGAGAATTTGGCTCAGCATAGAATTCTAAGCTGAAAAATATTTTCCCTTAACAGCTTTGAATATATTTCCCCCCATTAGTTTCTAGAATCCAGTGTTGCTGTTGGGAAGTTCAGTGCTATTTTATATTCTTATTCCTTTGTAAAGTATTTATTTATTTTTTCTCTCTGGAAACATTTAGGCTCTTTTCCCCATCATTGATGGCCTTAAAAATCCAAAAGGATGTGTTTTGGTGTGGTTCTTTTTTGTGGATATCTCATTTTGTATTTGATGGACATTTTCAATACAAATATTCATGTTCTCCAGTTCTGAAAAAACTTTTCTGTTTCTTCTCTTATTTCTTTGAAAATGACTCTCTCCCTCATTTTCTTTGTTCTTTATTTCTGAGACTCCTGTGGGGTGTTGGTCCTCTAGAATTGATTTTCTCTGTCTCTTATCTTCCTATTGCTCAATACTGTCAGACAATCCCACTATACTTTCCTAGAAACTAATTTTTTCACTCAAAGGTGACTTTTTTTGGTTCTTTATTTAATCAAGGTGACATAAAAGTTTGAAAGTAGATAGAAGAGTTAACATAATTTTAGAAAGACATAATTTTTTTTGAATGCGCGGAGGCATTATCTAAACCAATAAAGAAGGAGAATGTCAACCTACATATCAATAAGGATATTGGTGTGATAAGATATAGAATCTTTGCCATCTAGGCAGATTACTCAGATGGTTAAAAACCTTTTATAGCTTCTCACTGAGAGCAAACAAATAATCCAAGAAAACATTTTCATTTTAACAGAGTGAAAACCAAATTCTTGTTTTGCATGAAGATATATCTGATAAGAAAACTATTAAAAATCTTTAAAAGCTATAAAATCTTAGCCAACCTTAACCACAACCAATAAAATTCACTTCCAATGGGACTTCTACAACTTTCTTTATCCATCTATTTTGTCCTATACTTTCCTGTTTCTCATTCTGCAACAATGTTATTTTACTTCAGGGGAAAAAGTACTCTCTTTTTCCTTAACAAAACACTTCTGGCATACTTTACATATTCGAATTACCAAAAAAGATGTTGAAATCAGTCTTCAAGCCAATGTCCTATAAGCACAATTATCTTTTTATTTTTCTTTTTGTTGAAAAATAACATGTACTAAAAAGCAATAAATGTCAAAGCACAACACAACAATTAGTCGTAGAACAGATTTCCAAGTTTGTTATGGGTTACAATTCCACAGTTTTAGGTTTTGACTTCTAGCTGCTCTAAAATACTGAAGACTAAAAGAAATATCAATATATGATTTAGCAATCATACTCATTTGTTAAATCTTATCTTCTCTGTTATAACTCCACCATCACCTTTGATCTTTCTCTCACTCTTTAGGGGAATTTGGGCTATGCCCATTCTTTTTCATGTCGGAAGGGGCTGTTGATAATATGGGATAGGAGAATGGAACTAGTTGATGTTCTGGAGAGGCTGGGCCCTCTGCATTTCAGGACTTATCTGCTCCAGGGTCCCAAAGGTGACTATTTTACCCTTCTCTTTTCCCCTGAAATTTCCTACCCCTACTTCTCTTCCTCCTTACTATCACCTCACCACCTCCACTCATGACTTCAGAGGAAAAATAGATACTGCAGTTTTCTTAGGGCATCTTCCTGGGATTGACAGGGTAGGGGAGAGAAGGAAGTAGGATCAGGCTGAGGAAGAAGTCCTACTGTAAAACTGTCCCAAAAGAAGCTTCATCTGACGGTACAGGAAGTTCTGAAGAGCAGTCCCAATTTGGAGCAAGGGAGCCAAACCCATGGGGTTCAGTCATTGGATATGGGTTACCCTTGGAAGGGACTGTAGCCTTGGGATAGGAAACTCTTTTTAGCTGAAGCCATCCCTGCATGGGATTTATAGTTGAGAACTTTTTCTGGGAGAATAAATCCTTCATTCCTGCAGGGGGATCTCAATGAGTACCACAACTTCCATCACAACTGCCTACCCAGAGTCTGTCAGCCGTGTGCTGGAACTGGCTCAAATCAGATCCTAAGAGCTGATTCTGTGTGTTTCTCTTCCCAAGTTAGCATTCAGTAACATTGAAGTTGAATCTTAAAGTTAGCCCTTCTATGGAATTACATTTTTTCCAATCATTTTATGCTCTAAGAGATCTCATTCTTATTCTTTGTGTTTTTTTCATAATATTCTGTTACTGTTTATGGATTATGACAACAACTTCAATCTTTTGGTATATGATCAATTAACCTTGTTTTTAAAGTTCTCTGTTCCCTAAAGTATGTTTGTTTCTTCTGAGGATTTTTTTTCCCTTTACTCATCCTTCCATATCAATTCTTCAAATATTAAAGCAGCAGGCACTGTTTTAAATGAGAGTGCTACAGCAGTGAATAAATGATACGACAGTGAACAAGTGATACAGCAGTGAATAAATGATACAACAGTGCATAAGAGATCCCCATCCTGGAGCTTCCATTCCAATAGGGGAAGTCATACAAGGAATTAGTAAATTTACAAATATACAATATAATTTAAAAAACTGATCACTGCTATGAAAGAGACACATTCTGTGTAATGGGATCGCGTATGTATGAGGAGGAGATGCCTGTTTAAAATAGACTCGTCTGTGAAGGCATCTTTGAGGGGCTACCGTTTGAGCAGAGACCTGAATCCCGTGGGGGAGCAGCCCAGGCCAACCGCTGCAGTGGGAGGCAGCCTTGGGCTTATGGGCTGTGAGCATGGTGCATCCTGGGAATAGCAAGAAGGCCAGTGTAACTGGAGTACTGTACACAAGGAGGGGGGGTGAAGGGAGATGAGTTTGACGAGGTAGCCAGGAGCCACATTATTCCACTGTTTGTCTCCATTTCTCCCTTCATAGACTTACCTCACACATTTGGTATTCTGTGCCTGCCTGTTCGTATTTAAGAGTGAGACCCAGATAAGCTGACTGGGGCACTGGCAAAAGAGGTTTGCCAACTGGAAGGCCTCACTTTGGGGTGAGAACAAGGAGGAATGAAATTGTATGATGTGAGATCCTGAAAGGCCAGAATTTGGAAGATTTTTTTCCTGAGCCCCTTTGATTTCCCCATAGATGAAATCTCTGCTCTCCTGTAGATGCGGGCATGAGGTAGGGTGGATGTGGGGCTGCATGTGACAGCTGGAATTCTGTCAGTGGGGCTGGGACTGGGGAGGCCCAACTCATCCTGACCCTTCATTGTACCTGGCATCTCCAAATCCCAGGACTTTCCAAGGTTCTGTCAAGCAAACCGGCTCCCTTTGGTTCTTATTCCTTTCTTTGAGCCATCCCTAACCCCACCCCAGGGGTGGCTTCTTCAGTATCTAATCAAATCTTTATCCACTTTTGACCTTCCAAACCATACTGCAGTCTCTTCTCCTTTCAGAGGTCTTTTCCCATTCTCTTCATCTTGGTGGATTTATCCATCAAAAAAAAAAAAATTGTGGCCTCTTACAAGAGAGAATAAATGACCAGTGCATTCCATCTGTCAGTTACAACCACTCAGGTCAATTTGGCATGGAATACCCTTGGTTGAACCTCAGGGACAAGGAGAGGAACTGGGTATCTTTTCTTTGCACCCTGAAGAACTCCAGTGGCCAGAGAGAAGTCTGCAAAGGCAACGGTGGCAGAGCAGGTGGCTGAAATCCAGCCCTAATGTTACAGATTGTCCAGGTTTTAGCTGACATCCCAGGCCTCTGGCTTCATGCCTTGGTCTGGGAACTGATAATTGTGGTGGAATGCTCCTCCAACTGCAAGTGTACTTCAAGTCATACCCAAAATACCAGTATTTTATTGAAAATTGAAATATGGTTGTCAATT
Source organism: Myrmecophaga tridactyla (assembly GCA_004026745.1). Classification (NCBI taxonomy): domain Eukaryota; kingdom Metazoa; phylum Chordata; class Mammalia; order Pilosa; family Myrmecophagidae; genus Myrmecophaga; species Myrmecophaga tridactyla. The sequence goes on along the minus strand of PVIY010006294.1, from coordinate 35,216 downwards.
TCTAGCCAATATTATAACATGTTCTTCCTCCTGGGGTAGGCTCGGATGAGGAGGCTATTCTCTCCTTCTGGCTTGAGTGTCTCCAGATAGGTTGACTGGGAAACAAGGTCCTAGGTGGAACAAGTTATCATGGTGGGGCGGGGGGGCAAGAAATCAAGTCCTAAGAAAATAAATTTGTTCCTGGATGGTAAAAGGAGAGGGGAAGCAGAGGGAACTTAGCTTAGTGGGAAGGAGAGCATCAGGTTCAAAGGGAAGGGAATCTCCCAGCCCCAATCCTTCTCCTCTCACCACCCACCTAGCATACCTGTCTTCTCCCCTCCTATTTTCTTTTGATGTCTACATCTCATTCTAGTATTACCGCATCAAAGATCTCTGGAAACAGACTAAGGGCACAAATAGACTCAGAGAACAGATGGATGGCTAGGAAACATAGAAAAAGATGTCCAACCTCACAAGCATCCAGAATTGGTCATTTCAACAACAGGAAGTGACCTTGGAAGGGTTTTAGGGGAGGGATGTCCTCACAACACTTTCAAAATGAATGCATTGTTGGTTTGAAATTTTAACACAATTGAATTTCAGGTAAAACAACAGTGTTCTTAGTAGAACAAATTATTTTATCAGTACAACACAAGAACAAAGTATTTTATTAGTACAGAAACTATTGTTATATATTGTTTATTTATAACAATAGTTATACATAAAAAAAGCATGGTACACATCAATGATGAGTGGATAATTAGAAAGTAGTATCTTTACAATGGAATATTATTAGGCAATGAAAAAAGCAATGAAGTTCTACAAAATGGATGGACCTTGAAAACATTATGCTGAGTGAGAGAAGCCAGTCGCAAAAGGCCATATACCATATGATTCCACTTATATGAAATGTCCGGAATAGGGAAATCCATACAGACAGAAAGTAGATGGGTTTTTACCAGGGGCTGGGATGAGGGGAGATTGGGGAATGACTGCTAATGAGCATGGGGTTTCCTTTTGGGATGGCGAGAATGTTCTGAAACTAGATAGTTTCAGTTTCTATGATACTGATAGTTGCATACCATTGTGAACATGCGAAAAACCATTGAATTGTGGCAGTTTAAATGGGTGAATTGAATGGCATCTGAATTATATTTCAATAAAGCTGTTACCAAAAAAAGCATGGTATACTGGAATACTAGAATCCTTAAAACTGATATTGCAATCACCAGCAGGTGAGTTTCATCACGGGTTGGGAAACTTATGCATTAAGATCTTTTTAGGGAGAGGAAGCCTGAGAATTAAAAAATTTTGGTGTGACGTAATGTTTTTTGAGCTCCAGGTTTGAGAATCACAATACACTGGTGTGGTTGTTTTCACTTCAAAAACAGTAGGGATTAGAACCAGCAGACCTAGAGTCTAGTACTCATTATGCTACTATGGACGAAAGGCTTGGACTTGGAGTAACTCGCTTAATCTCTCAAAACCTCAGTTTTCTCATCTGGGAAGTAGGAGCTATTAAACTGGGCTTTCCTTACAGGTTTGTGTTCAGAGGATCAAATGAGATGACAGATGAAAAAGTGGGTTGTGTCATGCAAATGAAGATGGTACATTTTCATATGTTAGTACTAGTAGTTGTACTAGCAACTCTGTCATTATCAAATTGCAACGGCGACCTGCAAATCTTGTAAAAATGTAGATCTTTAAATTTAACTTTATGTGAACTAAAAAAGACATTTATATACTAAAAAAGACATTGATATACTAGGTCATCCTTTTATACTTTTTTTGGTCATCATTATAAAAAACTATATGTTTTCAGGAAATCAGTGGATAATGGATATAATTATGTACCTTAGCTTGGAGTCTGTTGCATAGATTTCTTTTACTCTCACGTGACCTATATAATCAGTCTGGTGAAGCTTATTTTCTTAGATCAAAAAGTTTAACTTGATCATCTTTTCAAATGCTAGTCTTGGGTTCCAGTACACCTTGGTAAAAATATTTGATTGGGTAGTCCAGAAATTTAGCGGTAAACAATCTATTCCCATTTCATTGTTTAAATCTAAACCCATGGTGGCTAATGTGGAAACAGGCAGTCCTAGTCAAAGATGAAAAGAATTGGGAAGTCCCTATTCAAATTTCTCCTCCTGACTCTAATTTTGCCTCAAAGCAGTTAACATTTAGGTTTCCAACATATTCTCATAGTGTGAGCAAATATCCAAGGCATCTCATAAAAGGACTGCCAACATTTGAAGTAGCAGTTGTTTGCCCCACTATACAACTATAATTGCATCAGAAATACCCTTAAAAGAATTTAAAAGGCATTTGGCCATCAAAAACAGAGCAAAGCTTGAAGCAGCCACTTTCACAAACTGCAAACAGAAAACAAAACATTTGCCTGTGAAACAGTGTTTTCCTCAGAAAGCAAACTTTTGGCCTGGAACGTGGTGACAAATGGAAATTTTAAAATATGAAAACAAATAAAGATACGATTTCTGGGAAATTTCCTGAGAAGAGGTAAGCATTAAATCAATGTCTGATCAATTTGTTCATCAGTCTCTTTGGGCTTACTTTGCCCAGCTGTCAAAGTGACTTAACCTGCTTTCTTGACTTTATACATACATATAGAAGGTTCCATGATGCCAATCTAGAATTAAATGAGATTATATGTTGCATTAGATAGACTGTATTAAAAAGATTATTTTGGTTGCAGATGATAGAAACCCAACTGCCAGCTGGTTTAAGCATAAACAGGCATTTATTGACTGACGTAACTGAAGAAGTTTCGCTTCAGGCATGACTGGATCCAGGTGTTCAAACAATGCCATTAAAAATCTGTCCCCTTTAATATGCCATGTCTGCTTTCATCTGCCTTGACTTCATCCTTGAGCAGGCTCTCTCTGCTGTTCCAGGCTTACCTAACCCTCATAAGCTAACAAACACAAGGAAGAGAATTTTTCCCTTTCACTGGCTCCAAAGAGTCCTGGGAGTGTGTCTCATTGGTCTAAATCATTACATTGGCAATATGGTAATTAAAAGAATAATATCCTTCAAGGGTTCCAGAGTAGTCAAAACAATCTTGATGCCCCAGGAGCGGGGCATTTGCTGGCAATCTTGTCTGTTCCAGGTGAATTCAGTATGGGGTGGGGAGGTTCTCTGTAATAATATAGAAGTACATAGATGCTAAGGCAAACCAAAACGACAGATGTCCCCCCACATACATGGCAAAGAACCTGGCACGGTGTGAAACTCGATACAGCTCTCTATATAATCACATTGAGTCTATATGAACTTGTGAGGTTGCGATGATCCCTCTTCTACAAATAAAGACTTTTCCTTTGGTAACCCTCTCACCTGCCAATATACCTCCTGAGTTCTGCAGCACCTCCCAAAATCAAAGGTAAGAAAGAGCACGAAAGGATATGTTATGATTTTATTGCCCCTCTCACCTTCAACATCTCAGAGTCTGATTTCTCAAAACCTGGGCCTAAATTACTATAATGAACTGGTATTGCCTGTTACTCCAATTCTCTGTTTTACCTAGGAGATGGGAGATTTCCAGATGTGGGCAAATGGAACGAAACCTTCTTGGGCCACTGTTTACTAGAGATGCTGGCTCGTTCCTGGACTTCACCCAGGGGCATGAATGAAATACCAAAAGGCCTTATTTCCAAAGGTGTTAGTTATATCGTAAGCCCCTTGACAGAAGGGCCCCAAAGTCTGTATTACAGAGCAGCTCGATGTGGACGGATCTGGGTGGACTCTGAAAATTAGGAAGGATTGAGTCTTAGCTGTGCACGTGCTTCTTCACCACTGAGATACCCTAAGGCATGTGTTCTTTCAAACAAGGGTCCACAGTAAAATTAAGGCTGTGATTCCTCCATTATCACTTTATTCACTCATTGGTTTAACCCACATTTCCTGAGTGCCTACTATATGCCAGTCTCTGGAATACATTTCTCCCACTGCGAGGACCTCTGAGCCTATCTGGAGAAGCACACTAATAAGAAATTGCAGCACCCAATGAGCATTGGTAAGAGGGAGGTGGGACAAAAGGGCACAAGAGAGTTATCTGGGTGAAGTCTGGGAAGGCTTCACATAGGAGGTAGTCATTTCTTATTACCCTTTGGACACCACTGAAGGAGAATATATAAAGTCAGTCTATCTACCACCTATCCATTCACCTATCCTTCTATCATTAATTTATCTATCTATCTATCTATCTATCTATCTATCTATCTATCTATCTATCTATCTATCTATCTATCTATCTATCTATATATCTACCTGCCTGTCTGTCTAATCTATCATCTGTCTAGCTATTAAATGTTTCTTCCAGCATTTTTTAATGCTTACATATGGCATATAGTTGAGATTATACTGCATATTCATTTTCTAATCAACATAATGTCATGAACATTTTCCTATGTCCCTAACAATTCTTCAAGAATGTCATTTTTCTTTTCATTTTTTTTTTTGGGGGGGTGCATGGCCCAGGAATCAAACCTGGGTCTCCCACATGTAAGGTGAGCATTCCACCACTGAACCACTCGTGCACCCAAAAATGGCATTTTTGAAAAATTTTCTTTATTATTTTTTTAACTTTTTTTTTGTATAGTATAACATACATACAAAGCAAAGAAATAAAAAAGCAATAGTTTTCAAAGCACTCTTCAACAAGTGGTTACAGGATAGATCCCAGAGTTCGTCATGGGCTACCAGACGATCCTCTCACATTTTTCCTTCTAGCTGCTCCAGAATATAGGAGTCTAGAGGGCTTAAATACTTTTTTATCATCACAATCAACAATGTTTTCCTTCTTTTTTTTGTGAACAATAACATATATACAAAAAAGCTATAAATTTCCAAGCACAGCACCACAATTAGTTGTAGAATATATTTCAGACTTTGACATGAGTTACAATTTCATAATTTTAGGTTTTTACTTCTAGCTGCCCTAAAATACTGGAGACTAAAAGAGATATCAATTTAATGATTCAGCATTCATATTCATTTGTTAAGTCCTATCTTCTATGGATAATTCCACCATCACCTTTGATCTTTCCATACCTCTCTTTTGGATTGTTTGGGCTATGGCAATTCTAAATTTTTTATATGGAAAGGGTCTCTCACTAATATGGGGTAGGGATATGGAACTATCTGATGTTCTGGAGAGGCTGGGCTAGGTTTCAGGACTTATCTGGTCCAGGGACCCATCTGGAGATTGTAGGTTTCTGACAAGTTACTCTAGTGCCTGGAACCCTTATGGAATCTTATAAATTGCCCTAAGGGTTCTTTAGGATTGGCTGGAATGGTCCTGGTTGGGGGTTGGCAGGTTATGATAGTGACAAGGTCTACCTGAAGCTTGCGTAAGAGCAACCTCCAGAGTAGCCTCTCGTCTCCATTTGAACTCTCTCTACCACTGATACTTTATTAATTCCACTTCTTTTCCCCCTTTTGGTCCACATGGAATTGTTGATCCCACAGTGCCAGGTCTGGATTCATCCCTGGGAGTCATCTCCCACATCGCCAGTGAGACTTTCACCCCTGGATGTCATGTCCCACATAGCAGGGAGGGCAATGATTTAGCTTGCAGAGTTGGGCTTAGAGAGACTGAAGCCACATCTGAGCAACAACAGAGGTCCTCCAGAAGTAACTCTCAGACATGCCTATAGGTAGCCTAAGCTTCTCCTCTACCTATATAAGCTTCACAAGAGTAAGCCTTATGATTGAAGGCATGGCCTAAAGCTTGACACAGTATCAGGGGATTCCCTGATGGTAAGGTTTAATAGTTCCATAGTCTTTCTCCCCTCCCTCAGAGGACTTTGCCAATACTTTTTGATTATCTGCTTAATATACTCTAGGATGTTTCCAGGCCTTACAATTATCTATACAGGATTAATGGACCTATTTCTTACTCTGTGCTTCCTGTGTTTCAGTTGTTCAAAAGAGCTATCCAGATAGGTTGAATTACATTATGCATTACAGAAAATTTCAGTTCCAGATCAAATAAACCTTTCTTCCATTGGTCTCAAAGAATATATGTGTTTCTAAAATATAGACACTGTTTTCCTTACCCCTATGTTCTCAATTACTTTAACCCCATCCTGTTGGGCTTCATTCTTATCTCTAAATATTAGGTTATATATATAAAACAGCCTCTCAAAATCCAGAAATAATAATCACCACTCTGGACTTAATGCCTCACGACATTCTTCCTTTTTGTAGAAGCACGACCTTCATTCATAAATATACACCCTTGTTCACCAATCTATTTCTCTGTCAATGCATCCTTCAGCCACCTGCATTCATCGGACATCATGTATCGTGCCCAAAGTCCACAGTCCATCAACATTCTCAATTTTAGATAATTTCATTGTTCCCAAGAGAAAGAAAACCAATAAACACACCCTTGCCAAATAGGAAATCTAAACTTCCTCTTAACTCTGTCCCTCACCCCATTATTTACCTCTGCTGTTGCTGTGGTAGTGCTGATGGTAAGAATGGCATTTTTAATAAGATTTTTCATTTTTAGACAATTGAAGATTCATAAGGAACTATGAGAAATACCACAGAGAGATCCCGTTTACTCTTTACCCAGTTTCTCCCAATGGTAACATCTTGCAAAAACATAGTACACTATCAGCAATACAGTATCAACAAGGATATGGACATTGATACAATCAAGCTACAGAGCAATTCCATCACCACAAGGCAATGTCATTTTTTTCATGGCTGCTTAATAATCTACTTTGTGGATGTACCATAATTTATTTATCCTGCAATTGTTTTACATGTAAGTTGCTTCCAATTTGGGAGCATGCTAACTCCCCAAAAGATTTGACTTTGCCAAAATCTTTGATTATTTCTGTAGGGAGATTCCTAGAAGGGGATTTGCAGAGTCAAAGGTATGTACATTTTGAAGTTCTTGATCCTGATTGCCAAATTGTTTTCCAGAAAGGTTGTACCAATTTACACTCCCTCAATGCATAAAAGTGCTTGATTCACCTCATTCACCAATGTAGAGTATTTTAAAAGTCTCTGCCAACTTGAGTGAAATTGATATCTTGAGACTTTTTTTGTATTTTTAATAAATTATTCAAGGTGAACATTTATATACATATATATACGTATCTTTATATGTTTATTAGATGTTTGCATGTTTTCTACTGAGAGTTATCTGTTTCTATCTTTTGACCATTTTCCATTGCATTTTCTTATTTGTTTATAAATTTTACATACTAAGAATATTACTCTTTAAAAACACCTTTACTGATAAATTAAAATACCAATACAATCCACCCATTTAAACTATACAATTCAATGACTTTTATTATATTCACAGAGTTGCTCACCCTTCACAGCCTTCATTACCCCAAATAGAAGCTCCATTCCCCTTAGCTGTCAGCCTCCAATCTCCCCATCTACTACTACTTTCTGTCTCTATAGATTTGCCTACTCTGGACATTTCATATAAATGGAATCATACAATATATGGTCTTTTATGACTGATCTCTTTCACTTAGCACATTATTTTCAAAGTTCATCCATGCCATATCATGTTTCAGTACTTCATTCCTTTTTGTACTGAATAATATTCCATTATATGGATATATAACATATTATTCATCCATTCATCAGTTGATGGACATCTGGGATGTTTCTATTTGGGAACTATTATGAATAATGCTGCAATAGACATTTGTGTACAAATCTCTGTGTGGACATATATTTTCATTCCTTTTTGGTGATACCTGGGAGTGGAATTGCTGGATAACTATGTTCAGCAAGGAACTGCCAGACTGTTTTCCACATCAGCTGCACAATTTCACATTCTGGTCAGCAATGTGTGACGGTCCCCATATCTCCACATCCTCACCTCCACTTGCTATTGTCCATATTTTTTATTATTGTCACCCGATGGATATGAAGTGACATCTCATTGTGGTTTTGATTTGCATTTCCCCATGGCTAATGGTGTGAAGCATCTTTTCATGTACGTATTGGCCATTTGTACGTACATATTTAGCAAGTATTTTGCCTATTTTTAAATTAATTTGTTATTTAGGTTGTTGATCCACTTTGAGTTAATTTTTGAATATAGTATGAAGTAGAGGTGCAACTTCAATCTTTTGTATGTGGATATTCAGTTGTCCCAGAATCATTTCTTGAAGCCTTTCCTTTCCCATGTCAAATTGTCTTGATACCCTTGTCAAAAATCAACTGACCATAAATATAAGTGTTTACTTCTGGACTTTCCATACTTTTCCACTGACCTCTAAGTCTCCTCTTATGCTGGAATCACACTGTCTCCATTAATGTAGCTTTGTAGTAAATTTTGGAATTGGAAAGTGTGAGTCCTAATTCTTTTTTTGATTTTCAAGATTATTTTGGCTACCCTGGGACCTTTGAAGGATATTATTCTTTTAATTACCCTATATCTTTTCAAGTATCATTTCATTTGTGGTTTGGCTTTTGTGTATGCTTAGTAACTATACAGAAGTTTTAAATTTTTATGTCACTTTTATTTGTCTTTTCCTTTTTTGATGTTTCTACTGCTTTTATACTTAGAAATGCTTTCCCATTGTTAATTTTCCAATAGTGTCCCAAACCTAGACTGATTTTTCTGTTTATTTCCTTCTTCATTTTAAAAATGAGCTACAAAACTGACAATTGCTCATTGTAAAAAATTTAACCAGTTATTTATAAAGTAAAAAAGGAGTTACCCTCTAACCAACTGCTTCCTAATTTCACTCTCCAATGTTCACCTCTGTTAGCATTTTGTGTACTTTCAGACCATTTTCTATGCATATAGGAAGCCGCAAAGATATATTTTTCTTCATGCATGTATATAGGCTTTAAAAAGTTGGATCAAACTGTATATATTGCTTTGTACCTACTTTTTTCACTTGACAATGTAACAGGACCTCTCTCTATATGTAGATCAATCTTTTTTTTAACAGCTGCAGTGTAGTTCATAATATAGATATAATGAGATTTGCTTAACCAACTTCCTACTGCTGATCACTTATTTTATAGTTGGTTTCCTATTTTTACTCTTCAAATAATGCTGCAGTGAGTGTTGGGCTCCAATCTAGCCAGGTAGACTTAGACCTGTATAGGATTTCCAAGTCCACCTCATTGTGGACGTGGAGCTGTCGAGATCTCTGGCAAGTCCCTAAATCTCTATGAATCTCAGTTTCCTCACCTACAAGTCATTAACAAGAGCACTTCTGCATAGTACTGGTGTGAAGAATAAACCAAATAATGCATATGAAGTTCTTAGCACAGTGCTTGACACATTGCAAGCATCCGATAAATTTTATTTATATATTTTTCCATGACTGGGCACATATTACTATATGACAAATTTACAGACTCTATCATACAGGTCTAGATTTCTAGAAGTCAGACTGCAGGATCAAAGGGGGTGGTACAATAAAATTGTTGATAGCAAAATTATTTTCCGAAAGGGCTTATCAATGTGTCCGTGCAAGTTTTCTCCTAACCTTCTTAACTCTGGATATTAGCGGTCTTAATCTTTGCAAAACTGCTAGCTGAAAAACGTATATCACACTAGTTTAAATTTTTGCTTCTTTGATAGTGAGGTTGAGCAGCTTACCTGTTTATTTCATCTTAAGTATTTCTTGCCAGGGAACTTCAAGAAGGATAAGCATCAAACAAAGAAATGGCGCTTGCTTGCAACTCCCATAAGGATTCCCTAGCATTGGAATAACATTAGGGCGAATCCCTGTGACACCGACTTGGCGCCCCCGGTCCTGAGGTCGAGGTGTGTGTGTGTGTGTGTGTGTGTGTATGTGTGTGTGTGTTTGCGAAGGGAGGCCCTATCTATTTTAGCTTCAGGACAGATCCTTCCAGGCTACCCAAGGTTCGTTTCCTCTTGGCGGCGGCATGTGCCCGCACTGTGTACCTCCCACACACTGAGAATCTTTGCGGTGACCAGCGCGAGCGGGGATGCTAAGGAATTGCCAAGGCTTGCAGAGTTCCATGGGAGTGCAAGCCCCGGAGGTCTCCTCTCACCACGTGGCCCTGCCTAGCCCGGCCTCCCTCTCCCGGACAATGGGCACCTCGGCAGGGGCTCTCCCGTTCGGTTTCAGGAGTCCCTCCTCTTCATTCCCCGCCTCCTCCCATCCCCATAACCGTTGAGCAGGGTAGTGGGTGCGCACCCAGGAGGAGTTGCCCTCGCGGCGGCTGCAGCCACCAGCGCACTGCTGGGTGTCCCAACTTCTCGAGCAAGTTACGGCTCTCCGGCACTGCAGCCCCTACTCACGGGCTCTGACCCGCCCGGGAGGCGCAGCCGGGCTGAGCCGGGCGGCGGACTGTGACCCCCGCGGGGAGTGGCGCGTGGGGCAGGGCTCCCGTCTGAGCAGCCCCGGCTGCGGCGGCCCGGGCCGGGGGACCCCCCGCGAGAGGCTGGCGGCTGCGAAGTCCCGGCCCCACCTGGGCTCGCCCACGCTGGTGGCTGCGCCTGTGCCCCAGGCAGCCATAGGGGCGGCGTGGCCCTCGGTGCTGTGCGGTAGGACCCTGACCCCAGGCGGTCCCTCTGCAGGTGGACATGGCCATGGCCCTGCAGCGCGTGAGGATCTCGGAGAAGTACGGGAGGAGCTACCTCTGCCTCCTGCAAGCTGTCTTCTTCGCAAGTAAGTCCCTTCCAGCTGGCACCCGCCCCAACCTCCGGCTCCTGCCCAGCTCGCTGGGCTCCTCTCTTCCCCCGCTCCCTCCCGAGCCCCGTTCAAGGCCGGCCAGCAATTCTTATAGCCCCCGCTGCCCGCCCTCGCCCTGTCCTTCTGCGCCTGCCACCCCCGCCGCGAGCGAGCTAGTGCGTCGGTCAGTTCTCTCTGGGACGCGGCGGGCGCACGGTGAGAAAAGTCCCCGAAGCGGTGCGATAGCAGCGCAGCCGCCGCCGCCGCCGCCGCCCTGCTGCTCCGGGTCTCCCATCCACTCCGCACCCGCTTCCGTGAGACACCAGAAGGGGAATTAGAGCGCATCTCCCAACTCCGCGCGCCCCAAAGAGAGCCCAGCCTGCCCGAGGGCACATTGTTTTCCCAGGTGATTTTCCCAGGATTGCTGGAAAAGCGACGGATGCTTTGGGTAACACGTGTGTGGGGGGTGGGGTGCTGGGTGGGGGTGGGGGAGACCGAGTAATAAAAGGTGCCGGGGTTCCGAGGGGAGTTGGAGAGGCAATGCTTGCATGGGCTCTTTACCCAGACAAGTGTAATCTTTTCAGCTCGGTGCAGGAGTTGCCTGCCTCCTGGGGTCTTCGCCACAAAGGCAGAAGCTGTCGTTTGTCTGGCACGACGGACATACCAAGACAGAGCCAAGGATTTTTTTTTTTTTAAGCAACATTTCTTTACCTGTAGCGGCCGCGGTTTGGATTAGAGTCGTGAGTGGGGAGTAACGCGGACTTGGATTCTTGCAGTCGCGATGCACAGCACGTTTCCCAAGGGTCTGTGCAGCAGGGCAGGCGCAGCAGGCTCTGGGAGAGAAGTTCCCACGGGACCTTGCGGACCTGGGCGCGGGAGCAATCTGAGAAAGGGTGCGACTCCGGGTCTTAAGTTCCGCTTGCGCTTTGCAGACAAGTCAGCGAGGTCCTGCGGCTGATGGGCCTGTGCGGTTCTGAGTCCCCCACTGTCGTCTTGGCTCATCAGGTGCTCAGCCTTGCCACTGAGAGCTTCGATATCCAAAAAAGTAGACTTGGTAGGGATTTACCGCTAATCAGGTAGCCCCAGCACCTATCCCAAACACCGCTCCTTCTTCAGTGCAATCCGCGAATCTGGAAGAGGTCACGCACACGCTCTTAGTTTTAGATCAGGGGAAACAATTCAAGGCTGTGGTCTCTGCATCTTCAATAAGACAAAACTCTTTGGTCTTCCCTGTTCTGCTTTTGAAGTAGTCGATATGATTTTTCTACCTGTAATTAATTGTTGAAGGGACCGTGATGATGGGGCGCAAACTTCAGGTCTTAAGAGCAGTTAAAATGGTTTTTGGTTGATACAAAAGAATCTCATTGTAACCCTCTGTGCAGTGCAGTGGAAAGTACTTTGCGTCTTGTTCTCATTTACCTCCTGCTTCTTCAGGGTAAAAAAGATCTCCGTAGGAGAAGTGTATGCTTGGTCACAAAAATTAACTTAGCTATGCTATGAAATATAAATCGATATTTCTACACCCTATTGATTTCTCCAATTTCTAAAGTTGTGTGATGGCAGGTCCCCTTTGCTGTGGCATTACGAGTCACAGCCTTTAAATGACAAGAGTCTCTGTGTTTTTACATAGGCTTTGCAGTATCTTTTTTGCCTTTCAACATCATTAGCAGTAATCTCTACGTCCGAATGGACCAGCAGGGTGCCCTGGAAGTGGTTTGTGCTATGTTGTTAGACATGCACAGTGATTTTAAATGTGAAAAGGATTTCATATATTTAAAAAACAGTCTACCGTGTACAAAGAGTTTACAAAGCTTTTCGGTGTGGTAAGCAACTTTCTGAAAAATCGCTTCAATAATGAACATTTGTAGACTGCTCACTACCAGGATTTATGCTACAGTATAATAAGCTAATTACAGAGATATGTGTGCAGGATCTGCATGGGGCAGCCAGAAGAGGGAATAATTGATACATAGGGAGTCAGGGGAAGATTTCATGGAGAGGACTGGTGCCTTAGTTGAACCTTGAAAGATGCGTACAAATCTCCAGGTGTACAGGGGGTGAGTCTGGAATGTGATGGGAAATAAGTACTGAGAAGGGCATTCCAGTCAAAGGAAATAAGATATGCAATGAAAAACAAGAAGGGAACAGCATAGCATTTTTGGGAAATTGCAGAATTTTTTTTTAATGATTTGAGTATGAAGTATGGAGGGTAGAGGAAAGAGATGCATTTGGAAAGGTAGACAAGGAATAAATCAGACAATGCCTTGTAAGGTGTGTTAAGGCATGTTAAAGGGTTTTTGCTTTATGCCCAAGGCAATGGGGGAACCACCCGGCACATTGTAAGCAGGGAAATAGAGCAGGGCTCCTGAGTATGGTTTTATAGGTTGTGCACTGCAAAACCCTTAGAGGCTCCATTCATGCAGACTGCACCATGAATGATGCCCTGCTTAGAGTTGTGTGTGCAATGCATAATGTTCGCAGCAGTGAATAGTGACAATGCTGGTGGGTGTTATTTCTTTTAAACTTTTAAAATTCTGAAATATAACATATATACAAAAAAGGAATAAATTTCCAAGTACATTTTAATAAGTAGTTATAGAACAGATTTTTAAGTCTGGTATGGGTTACAGTTCTGCAATTTTTCATTTTTCTTCTAGCTGCTCCAAGACACCAGAGACCAAAAGAAATGTCAATATAATGATTCACCAGTCTTACTTATATGCTAAATCTTATCTTCTGTTATACTCCTCCTCTTTTTTGTGAAAAGTAAATATATACAAAAAGCAGTAAATTTCATAGTTCATTGCAGCAATTAGTTGTAGAACAGATTTCAGAGTTTGGTATGGGTTACAATTCCACAATTTTAGGTTTTGACTTCTAGGTGCTCTAAGATACTGGAGACTAAAAGAAATATCAATATAATGATTTGGCAATCATGCTCATTTGTTAAACCCTATCTTCTATGTATAACTCCACTATCTCCTTTGATTTTTCTCCCACTCTTTAAGTGAACTATGGCCATTCTAACTTTTTCACATTGGAAGAGGCTGTCGATAATATGGGGTAGGGGAATGGAACTAGCTGATGTTCTGGAGAGGCTGGGCTCTTCTGCATTTCAGGACCCATCTAGAGGTTGTAGGTGTTTGGTGGGTGTTTTTGCTGTTACAAAGATCAATCTGGCAGCCGTGGGGAGGAAGTAATGTGTGGAGAATGCAGTGAAGAGGAACAAGACTGGAGGTAGGTGGCCAGCTAGAAAGCAGGTAAAGTAAGCTGGGCAAGAGCAGATGAAGGCATGGACTAAATCAGTTCTGGGGATGGGGGGAAGGGCAGAGGCCTGAGAGGAGTAGAAAGGGTAGAATTGACTTAACTTGGCAATTAATTATGGGGCTCCAGGGACAGGGAGAGAGTCTAGTTTGATCCCAAGTTTCTATTATGGTGACTGGGTGGGAAGAGATACCATTAAAACAGGAAATGGAGGAGGAAGAGTAAGTTTTAGGGGTGTGGTTCCTGTAGAACATTCAGATGACTACTAGGTCTGGCTGGGGCTGTGAACAAGTGTATCCATTTCTTACGCTCATCCGTGGCATTCATTAAACAACTCCTGGGACTGAATTTGTCCTTCTTTAAATGTGCTTATTGCAAAGTCTACCACAGAAAGCCACATATTTATTATAAAATTACCATTTGAACTTGCCCTTCAATAAAGCGCTGAAAGAAAATAATTGCCAAGCAAGAATTTTATATCTGGTGAGACTGTATTTTTTAAGTGCTGGAAAGATTAAGACATTCCCAGATTTTAAAAAAAAGGAAGGGGAGAAGAGTTTATGACACTTGACCTACCCTACAAGCAATGCTAAAGGGATTTCCTCAAACTGAAAGGAAAGGACACTAGACAGTAGAGCTAAGTGGCACAAAGAAATAAAAATCTCTAGTAACAGTCATTACAACGGTATGTATAAATGCCAGTATTATTGTATTGTATTTTGGGGATGTAACTTCACTTTTTACAGAACCTAAACTACAAATGCCTAAAAAGTAGTGATAAATCTATGGTTTTGGATGCACAATATATAAAGATTTAATTTGTGACAAGAACAACAAAAAGGTGGGGGGACGGAGGAGTATAGGAACATGGTTTGTGTATGCTTTTGAAGTTAACTGGTATCTAATAATATGAGATTGATATAGACTTTGAATGTTAAATTTAAACCCTCCCAGTAACCACAAAGAAAATAGCTGAGAAAACATACACAGAAGGAAATGAGAAGGGACTCAGAATGGTCCACCACAAAAGATCAAATAAATGCAAAATGGGAAGTAATGGAAGAATTGAGGGACAAAAGAGATAAAAGACTCAGAAAAACCAAATAGCAAAATAGCAGAAGAAAGTCCTGTATTATTAGTAGTTATATTAAAGGTAAATGAAGTAAACTCTCCAGTCAAAAGGCAGTGACATAATAGACAAAAAAAAAGTATGACCCAACTATGTCCTTTTAAAATTTTTATTATTTTTCTTTTTTAATTTAAGAAAACAAACAATACACTTAGAACCACCAAAAATGGATATCTTAGTTAGCTTAACCATAGGCGTATTTAAATAAAGTATCCATAACCATATGCTTTTTATAAGAGAGGCAACTTAACTTCAAACACACAAGTAGGTTGAAAGTGAAAGAGTAGAAAAAAATATTCTATACAAATAGTAAAGAGAGCTGGGTTAGCTATACTAATATCAGATAGAATAGACATTAAGTAAAAAACTTTTCAAGGGAAAAAGAAGGACACTATATACTAATAAAGGGGTCACCACAACAAAAAGATATAACAATTATAAATATTTACACATTTAACAGCAAGCCCTAAAATATAAGGCAAATATTGATAGCTTTGAACAGAGAAACAAATGGTTCTACTTTAATAGTAGAAGACTTAAATATGCAATGTTCATTAACGGATAGAACATCTAGACAGAAGATCAGTAAAAATCAGAAAATTTGAACACCACTCTAAACCAATTAGACACTATATCCAGTTGCAGCGAAATACACATTCTTCTCTAGTGCACATGGGTTATTCTCTAGCATAAACCGCATGTTAGGTCACATAACTAGTCTTAATAAATTAAAAAATATTGAAATCATACAATGTATCATCACTCTCACTGGAATGAAGCTAGAAATCAATAAGAAAGGAAGAACTGAAAAATTCACAAATATAAACACCAGTGGGTTAAAGAAAAAATTACAAGGGAAATTAAGAAATATTGTGAGAAGAACATAAACAAAAACACAACATACCAAAACTTTGGGATGCAACAATGGCAGTGCTAAGAGGGGAATTATATCGCTAAATTCTCATATTAAAAAAGAAGGAAGATTTAAATCTCATGACCTAAATTCACACCTGGCAGAACTAGAGAAAGAAAAGCAAACTAAACCTAAAGTGAGCAGAAGGAAGGAGATAACAAAAATTGCAGCAGAGAATTTAAAAAAATAGAATCAACAAAACCAAATGTTGGTTCTTTGAAAAGATCAATGTAATTTACAAACTTTAACTTGACTTTCAAATAAAAAGAGAGAGAGAGGATACAAATATCTAAAATCATAAGTGAAAGGAGAAACATTATTACTGACCACACAGGAACATAAAACTAAAGTAAGAATATACTGTGAACGATTGTATGTCAACAAATTAGATAACCTAGATGAAATGGATAAATTCCATATAAACTACCAACACTGACTTAAGGAGGAATAGAAGATTTAAACAGACAAATAATAAGCCAAGCAAAGAGATTATCAGTAATGGAAAAAACTTCCAACAAGGAAAAGCCCAAGACCAAAATGGCTTCACTGGTGAATTTCACCAAACATTCCAAGAAGATTTAATACAAAGCCTGCTCAAAGTCTTCCAAAATATTGAAGAGGAGGGACTCTTCCTAACTCATTCTGTGAGGCCAGCATCAGTCTAATACCAAGCCAAGTACAGATATCACAGTATGAGAAAATTACAGACCAATATCACTCATGAGTATAAATGCAGAAATCCTCAGCAAAATACTAGCAAACCAAATCCAATAGCACATTACAAGACTTATACACCATGATCAAGTGGGATTTACTCTAGGAATTCAAGGGTGGTTCAACATAAGAAAATCAATAACATCATATATCACATTAATAGCATGAAGGAAAACACGCACACACATCTCAAGTTCTCAATGCAGAAAAGGCATTTGACAAAATCCAGCACTCTTTGTTTTTTTTTTTCTGAAGACACTAAGAATTTTGGTTTATTTAGAATGATTTTCTCACAATAAAGCTAATAGTCTATTATTTTAACAGAAACAAGGGTATGGTGTGATTAAGACAGAAAGTAACACGTACATTTCCAAACAGCCACATCTCCTGTCAATAACCACTCGGACAACTGAGGAAACAGAAATTTGGCTTAAGAGTAGACCTCAGACTGCCTTTTCTCAGTGCACAGGTGAGGAATTATTCCCCAGGTGTACTTTATGAGCAAGAGGTCATAAAGCACATTGCCTTTGTCCAAGAGGTCTGAGAGGAGAAGCAATTATACATTTTATATCACTTACAGCATCACCCATCTGCAGCTGCACTTCTCACACGTCAGCACTCTTTCTTGATAAAAACACTCAGAAAACTAAGAATTAATGGAAGCTTTCTCAACATGATAAGGAGCACATATGATAAACTCACAGTTAAAATTATACTAAATGATGAAAGATTGGTAGCTTTTCTCCTGAGGTCAGACCAGGTTCCCCACTGTCACCACTGTTATTCAACACTGTACTGGAAGTTCTAGTGAGAGAAATTAAGGAAGAAAAAGAAATAAAAGACACCCGAATTGGAAAGGAAGAAGTAAAGCTATCCCTGTTTGCAGATGGCATGATCCTATATACAGAAATACTTGAAAAATCCACAACAAAACTACTACAGCTAATAAATGAATTCAGCTAAGTGGTAAAAATCAGGGTTGTTTCTATACACTAGTAATGAACAGTTTGAAGAGGAAATCAAGAAAAAATTCCATTTACTATAGCAACTCATCGTAGAAGGACCTCCCCTTAGCCGACTGCAGATATTACCAGCCATAGATGAAATTCACATACTAATGATTTAAGGCCACTGCGACAGAATCGGGCACCATCACCTGGCGAAGTTGACACCTGAACTTAACTACTACAATTATCTTATGACCTGGAAATCTCACTGCAAGGTATAAACCCTAAAGAATTGAAAGCAGGGACTTGAGCAGATAGTTTTCCACTGGTTTTCATATTAGCATTATTCACAATTGCCAGAAGTTGCAAGCAACCTGAGTGTCCATCCATGGAAGAATGGATAAACAAAATGAGGCATATACACACATTATTCAGCCATAAAAGGAAATGACATGTGTGCTTGTTTGAAACTGTTATGTCCTCCAGAAAAGCCATGTTATTTTAATCCCTTCTTGTGGGTGCAGACCCATTGTGAGTGGACCTTTTTTGATTAGGTTATTTCCATAGATACGTGACCCACCAATTCAAGGTGGGTCTTAATCCTTTACTGGAGTTGTTTATGAGTGGACACAGAGAGCTCAGAGCTTAGAGATATTTGGAGACAAAGAAAGAAAATGCCCCAGTGGAAGCCAGAAGGACCCACAGGAGCTGAGAGAGCCATTTTGAAACCAACCCAGGAGAAAAGGGCCAGAAGATGTTGCCATGTGCTTTCCCATGTGACAGAGGAACTCTGGACACCATCAACCTTTCTTCAGTGAAGGTCATATTCTAATCATTTCATATAAATGAAATCATGCAATATTTGTCCTTTCGTGTCTGGCTTATTTCACTCAATATAATGTCTTCAGCATTCACCCATGTTGTTGAATGTTATTTTGCTTTGCTAAAGCTGCTGGAATGCAATATACCCGAAATGGGTTGGCTTTTTCAAAGGGGATTTATTAGGCTACAAGTCTACAATTCTAAGGTCATGAAAATGTCCAAAGTGAATTCACAACATGTAGCTGCATCCTGCTTTTTAATCCATTCTGCCAGTCTATGTCTTTTGATTGGGGAGTTTAATCCATTAACATTTAGTTTTATTACTGTAAGGGCAGTACTTTCTTCTACCATTTTGCCTTTTGGATTTTATATGTCATATCTAATTTTTCTTCTTTGTACTTTTACTGATAGTCTTCATTTCTAACACTCTTTTCCACATCTCTCTCTCCTGTCCTTTCCTGTCTGTCTCTAGTGCTCCCTTTAGTATTTCTTGCAGAGCTTATCTGTTGGCCATATATTCTCTCAGTCATTTTTTGCCTGAAAATGTTTTAATTTCCCCCACATTTTTGAAGGACGATTTTGCTGGATATAGAATTCTTGGTTGGCAGTTTTTTCTCTTTTAGTATCTTACTCCCTTGTATGTGATGGATTGTTTCTCTCTTGCTGCTTTCAAGATTCTCTCTTTATCTTTGACATCTGACATTCTGATTAGTAAGTGTCTTGAAGTACATCTTTTGGGATCTGTTGTGTTTGGGGTATGCTGCACTTCTTGTATATGTAATTTTAAGTCTTTCATAAAAGTTGGGAAATTTTCAGTGATAATTTCCTCCATTAGTTTTTCTCCTCCTTTTCCCTTCTTTTCTCCTTCTGGGACATCCACAACACATATAGTCATGCACTCCATGTTGTCATTCAATTCCCTGACTCCCTGGTCATATTTTTCCATTTTTTCCCCTATATTTTCTTTTGCTTGTCGGATTTCAGATGTCATGTCGTCCAGTTCACTAATCCTATCTTCTGCCTCTTAAAATCTGACATTGTAGGTTTCCATTGTTTTTTTCATCTCTTCTACTGTGCCTTTCATTCCCATAAGTTCTGTGATTTGTTTTCTCAGACTTTTGATTTCTTCTTTTTGTTCATTCCTTGCCTTCTTTATATCCTCCCTCAATCCATTGATTTGATTTTTGATGAGGTTTTCAATGTCTGTTTGAACATTATGAATTAATTGTTTCAACTCCTGTATCGCATTTGAATAGTTGGTTTGTTCCTTTGATTCAGCCATATCTTCAATTTTCCTTGTATGATTCATTATTTTTTGCTGGCATCTAGACATTTAATTACCTTAATTAGTTTATTTTAGAGATTGTTTTCACTTTGTTTACCTAGGATTTTCTTGCTGGATGACTTTGTTGTCTGTCCTTTAACATTCAGTTCAGCTAATTCTGGACCTCTAGCTTAGGTTTAGTTTAACAGATCAGAATTCTTCAGTTCTTGTTTTCTTGTTTCTTGCACTGCCTATATGGTGCCTTTTCCCCCCTTTGGAGGGTCTACTTAGGTATTATAGACCCCAGTCAGATTTTCCCAGGCCAAACTGTCTGGAGGAAAGAGTTACCTACATCAGTTTTCCCTGAGGGTGAGACCCAGCAGGTTCAAAGACTTTCCTATGAAGCCTCTGGACTCTGTGTTTTTCCTATCCTGCCCCTTAGGTGCTGCTTGTCTGCCTGCCAGTCCCACCAGCATAAGGTGATGTGGTACCTTTAACTTCAGCAGACTCCCTGCTTGGGGTGTGGTTAAGGCAGAGGCGAGGTTGTAGGCTGGCTTTAATAGCTTCAGTTTTCCAGACCCTGGGGTCTGAATTCCTTGAGGGAGTGGTTCCACCTGAGATGGGCCACACCCCTCTCCTGGGGAAGGCACAGCCTCCAGACAAAATCTCAGCAAGTCTAATTCTGACTATGCCTGGGGTAGTTGGAGCCTGAGCAGGCCTGCAGCTGTATCCAAAGAGCAGTCAAGCTGGAGAAACACAGCCACAAAAAAGAAAAGACAAAAAGTCCTTTTCAAAGCAGTAACCCCATTCCTCGGGTTTGCCAATCAAGAGCTTAAGTTGGTATGTTGCACTGTGTATTTCCAGGTCCTATGTGCCTCCTTCTTTCCTTCAGGGCCCAGACCCTTTTAAATATTTTGTGCTGTCTGATCAAAAACCTCTGGGCTTTTTTTTTTTTTCATTTTTCTTTTTTCATCAGCTCTGCCCTCTCTGTGCTGGGGCAAAACCCAGCAACCTCAACTTTTACTCAAGGTTCAGCTGAGCTGGGGGCCTATTTTAGTAGTCAGAATTTGTTAATTAGTTTCACAGTTGGAGCTTGTTTGAGCTCAGCCCCTTGCTGTTAATTAAGTCTCTTTCCTTTTCCCTCTGGGAAGCAGCCTGTGGGGGAGGGGCACTGGCTGCCACGGCTTGGGGAACTCATGGTTCTGGGTGGGCTCACAGCCGGTCCAGTTTATCCAGACTGGGGTGTGCTGTGTGTCTGGTCACTAGCATGGCCCCAGCAGTTGTTCTGAACTGTTCCTGGCTATTTAGTAGCTGTTCTGGAAGACAAACTAAATCCCACACCTCACTAAGCCGCCATCTTGGCTTGGTCTGTCTTTTCTCACTTTCTTGACTCTGTTTTGTGAAACATAAAAGTTTTTAATTTTAAGGAAGTCTGTTTTACCTATTTTTTTCTTTTGTTCTTTGTGATTTGGTGTCAAATCTAAGAAACCATTGTGTAATCTGAGGTTGAGAAGATTTACTCCGAAGTTTTCTTCTAAAAGTTTTATTGGGTTAGCGCTTACATTTACATTTGAGTTAAAATTTTTTTTAAGTGAATGTATAAAAGATTTTACTTAACTGATAATGAGAGAAACTTTAGCCATTTTGATCAATTTAAAATTGAACCCCATTTTATAATCAAATAATCAAAAAATGAATTTACAAATTGATACAAAACTGTCAAAATTGGTCAATGTCTACATGGACACAACTTGCATTTTTATGAATGGGGATTATTTGCATTATTAATTTTCTCCAGGTTAACTTCAGTTTTTAGAGGATTGTGAAAGAGGATACTTAGAGGCAAATAAAGGCTATATATAACCCAGATGGATGAATTAGACAGAACATCCAGTAAATTTCAGTCTTTCATGTTTTTTTCTTCCTTACTTATTCTTCCCTCCTTACAAACGCATCTTAAAGGGCATTTGACATCTTTGTAATGATAATAAACATACAGGAATTAATTAATGAATAAAGGTACTTGCAGTGGAAGAAAAACAGTCATATACAGGAATTTTCAAATACTTACAATTCTTTGTATAAAAAGCATAAAAATCAAGAGTTCTTTTGAGGGTCTGAAATTAACTAACCATTATTTGTCATAAAAAATGAAATATCCTACTTTCTGTACATAGTCCATGATGTAAATATAAGCACTCCTGATGCTTTGGATTAGTTGTCCAGCTACCAAAATATCCCTGTAACTCACAGAACTGCCTCTATGATCATAACAATGATAACAATAGTTATTATAATAAAATCTGACAGCCAAGATTTATAGATCTCTTACATGTTCTAGACACTGGACTAAGTGTTTTTCCTATAACATCTTTTTTTAACTTTTTAAATTTTATAGTATAACATATATAAAAAAGCAAAGAAAGGAAAAAGCAATAGTTTACAAAGCACTCTTCAACAAGTAGTTACAGGACAGATCCCAGAGTTTGTCATGGGCTACCATACCATCATCTCAGATTTTTCCTTCTAGCTGCTCCAGAACAAAGAAGGCTAGAGGTCTTAAATAATTTTTTATCATCGCAACTGACTTTTTTTCCTTCTTTTTTTTGTGAAAAATAACATATTCAAAAAAGCTATAAATTTCAAAGCACAGCACCACAATTAGTTGTAGAACATATTTCACAGTTTGATATGGGTTGCAACTTCACAATTTTAGGTTTTTACTTCTAGCTGCTCTAAAATACTGGAGCTTAAAAGAGATATCAATTTAATGATTCAGCATTCATATTCATTTGTTAAATCCTACTTTCTATGTATAACTTCGCCATCACCTTTGATCTTTTCATCCCTCTCTTTAGGGATGTTTGGGCTATGACAATTCTAAATTTTTGATATTGGAAGCGTCTGTCACTAATATAGGGTAGGGAAATGAAACTATCTGATGTTCCAGAGAGGCTGGGCTAGGTTTCAGGACTTCTCTGGACCAGGGACCCATCTGGAGATTGTAGGTTTCTGGAAAGTTACTCCAGTCATTGAAGCCTTGTGGAAACTTATATATTGCCCTAGATGTTCTTTAGGATTGGCTGAAATAGTCCTGGTTGGGGGTTGGCAGGTTATGACAAGTAGCAAGGTCTACCTGAAGCTTGCGTAAAAGCAACCTCCAGATTAGCCGTTTGACTCTATTTGAACTCTCTCTGCAACTGATACTTTATTAGTTACACTTTTTCCCCCTTTTGGTCAGAATGTAATTGTTGACCCCATGCCAAGTCTGGCAACTGGTGCCAAATCTGGATTTATCCCCGGGAATCATCTCCCACGCTGCCAGGGAGACTTTCATCCCTAGATGTCATATCCCACATAGGGGGAAAGGCAATGATTTCACTTGCAGAGTTGGGCTTAGAGAGACTGAGGCCACATCTGAGCAACAACAGAGGTCCGCCAGAAGTAACTCTTAGGCATGCCCATAGGTAGTCTAAGCTTCTCCGCTACCTACATAAGCTTCACAAGAGTAAGCCTCATGATCGAGGGCATGCTCTATTGATTTGGGTGTCCCTAAAGTTTGACACAGTATCAGAGGATTTTCTGATGGTAAGGTTTAATAGTTCCATATTCTTTCTCCCATCCCTCAGGGGACTTTGCCAATACTTTTGACTATCTGCTTAATATACTCTAGGATGTATCCAGGCACTACAATAGTCTATATAGGATTAAAGGACCTCTTTATTTTGTGCTTCCTGTGTTTCAGCTGTTCAGATGATCTATACAGATAGGTTGAAGTAGATTATGCACTACAGAAATTTCATTGCCAACCCAAATAAACCTTTCTTCCATTTGTCTCAGAGAGTATGTGTGGTTCTAAAATATGGACCTTGTCTTCCTTACGCCTGTGTTCTGAAGTACTTTAACCCTAATCTGTTCAGCTTCATTCTTATCTCTAAATATCAGGTTATATATATATATATAAAACAGCCTCTCAAAATCCAGAAATAATAATACCCACTCCAGACTTAATGTGTCTGCTCTAGGCCCCTATTTTCTTATACGCATTTTCTAAAGGTGACCATACCATTGTTGTTTTTCTGTTTCTGGTTTATTTTGTCTCACCGAATGTCCCACATTTCATTCACATCTTTGCATGCATCACGACTTTGTTCCTTTTTTAAAAAAATTTTTTTAAATTAATTTTTAAATTAAAAAAATATGACAGCAAAGAAACACAAACATTCTTAACATATGATCATTCCGTTCTACATATATAAACAGTAATTCAAAATATCATCACATAGTTGCATATTCATCATCATGATCATTTCTTAGAATATTTGCATCAAATTAGAAAAAGAAATAAAAAGAAAACAAAAACAAATTCATGCATACCATACCCCTTAACCCTCCCTTTCATTGATCACTAGCATTTCAATCTAAATTTATTTTAACATTTGTTCCCCCTATTATTTATTTTTATTCCGTATGTTTTACTCATCTGTTGATAAGGTAGATAAAAAGAGCATCAGACACAAGGTTTTCACAATCACACAGTCAGATTGTGAAAGCTATATCATTATATAATCATCTTCAATAAACATGGCTACTGGAACACAGCTCTACATTTTCAGACAGTTCCCTCCAGCCTCTCCAGTACACTTAACTAAACAGGTGATATCTATTTAATGCATAAGAATAGCTCCAGGATAACTTCTCGACTCTGTTTGGAATCTCTCAGTCATTGACACTTTGTCTCATTTCACTCTTCTCCCTTTTGGTTGAGAAGGTTTTCTCAATCCCTTAATGCTCAGTGTCAGCTCATTCTAAGGGTTTTCTCAATCCCTTGATGGTGAGTCTCAGCTCATTCTAGGATTTCTGTCCCACGTTGCCAGGAAGGTCCACACCCTTGGGAGTCATGTTCCACGTAGACAGGGGGAGGGCAGTGAGTTTGCTTGTTGTGTTGGCTGAGAGGGAGGCCACATCTGAGCAACAAAAGGGGCTCTCTTGGGGGTGACTCTTAGGCCTAATTTTAAGTAGGCTTAGCCTATCCTTTGCAGGGATAAGTTTCATATGAACAAACCCCAAGACTGGGGGCTCAGCCTATAGCTTTTGTTGTCCCTACTGCTTGTGAGAATATCAAGAATTCAACTTGGGGAAGTTGAATTTTCCCCTTTTCTCACTTATGGTTCTAGCTCTTATATTTAGGTGTTTGATCCACTTTGAGTTAATTTGTGTATAGGGTGTAAGATAGGGGTCCTCTTTCATTCTCTTGGCTATTGATACCCAGGTCTTTCATGCCCAATTATTGAAAAGACTATATTGTCCCAATTCAGAGGATTAAGTGGGCTTGTCAGAAATCAGTTGACCATAGATTTGGTGGTCTTTTTCTGCACTCTCGATTTGATTCCGTTGATCAATGCTTCTATCTTTGTGCCAGTACCATGCTGTTCTGACCACTGTGGCTTTATAATAGGTTTTAAAGTCAGGGAATGTTAATCCTCCCTCTTTGTTCTCCTTCTTTGGGATACTTTTAGCTATTCAGAGTCCCTTTCCCTTCCATGTGAATTTGGTAATTAGTTTTTCCAAATCTTCAAAGTAGATTGTTGGAATTTTGATTGGTACTGTGTTGAATCTGTAGATCAACTTGGGGAGAATTGACATCTTAACTACATTTAGCCTTCCTATCCATGAGGGGGGAATGTCTTTCCACCTATTTAGATCTCCTTTGATTTATTTTAGCAATGCAATGTAGTTTTCTGTGTAGAAGTCCTTTACACCCATAGTTAAATTCATTCCTAAGTACTTGATTCTTTAAGTTGCTGTTTTGAATGGATTTTTTTTCCTTAACTGACTCCTCAGCTAGCTCATTGCTTGTGTATAGAAATGCTACTGATTTTTGCACATTAATTTTATATCCTGCCACCTTGCTGAATTTGTTTATTAGCTCAAGTAACTTTGCTGTAGATTTCTCAGGATCTTCCAAGTATCATATCATGTCATCTGCAAATAATGAGAGTTTTACATCTTCCTTTCCAATTTGGATGTCTTTTATTACTTTGTCCTGCTTGATTGCTCTAACTAGACCTTCTAGTACAGTGTTGAAAATATTGGTGACAGTGGGCATCCTTGTCTTGTTCCTGATCTTAGGGGAAAGGCTTTCAGTCTTTCTCCATTGAGTACGATGCTGGCTATCAGTTCTTCATATATTCTCTTTATCATATTGAGGTGGTTACATTTGAGTCCTATCTTTTGGAGTGCTTTTATCAGAAAAGGATGCTGAATTGTGGTGAATGCTTTTTTCAGCATCAATTGAGATGATCATGTGATTTTTCCCTTTCGATTTGTTCATGTGCTGTGTTACATTAATTGATTTTCTTGTGTTGAAATATCCTTGCATTCCTAGTATAAACCGCACTTGGTCATGGTGCATAATTCTTTTGATGTGTTGTTGGATTCAATTTGCTAATATTTTATTGAGAATTTTTTATCTATGTTCATCAGAGACATTTGCCTGTAGATTTCCTTTCTTATAGCATCTTTACCCGATTTTGGTATTAAAATGATTTTAGCTTCATAAACAGAGTTAGAGTTCCTTTTTCCTCAATTTCTGGGAAAAGTTTGAGCAGGGTTGGTGTTAGTTCTTTTTGGAATGCTTGATAAAATTCCCCTGTGAAGCCATCTAGTCCTGGGCTTTTCTTTGTAGGAAGATTTTTGATAACTGATTCAATCTCTTTACTTGTGATTCATTTGTTGAGATCTTCTATTTCTTCCTGAGTCAGTGTAACTTGTTCGTGTGTCTCCAGGAATTTGTCCCCTTCATCTAAGTTGTCTAGTATCTTGGCGTATAGTTTTTCATAGAATTCTCTTATGATTTCTTTTATTTTTATGAGTCTATGGTAACGCACACCTTCTCATTTCTGATTTTGTTTATTTGTATCCTCTCTCTCTTTTTCTTTGTCAGTCTTGCTAGTCGCCCATCAATTTTATTGATTTTCTCAAAGAAATAACTTTTGCTTTTATCGATTCTTTCTATTGTTCTTTTGTTCTCCTAATAATAATAATCTTTGTTATTTCTCCTCTTGTATTTGCTTTGGGATTAGTTTGTTGTTCCTTTTCAAGTTCCTCCAGGTGTGCTGTTAAATCCTCAATTTTTGCTCTTTCTTATTTTTTTAATATAGGTATTTAGGGCCATAAATTTCCCTGTCAGCACAGCCTTTGCCACATCCCATAAGTTCT
Organism: Myrmecophaga tridactyla; assembly: GCA_004026745.1. Classification (NCBI taxonomy): domain Eukaryota; kingdom Metazoa; phylum Chordata; class Mammalia; order Pilosa; family Myrmecophagidae; genus Myrmecophaga; species Myrmecophaga tridactyla. Next base: position 8,296 of record PVIY010006294.1, on the reverse strand, counting down.
GATAAGCTGTATTCTCATTTTTGTTCATCTCCAGATAGCTACTGATTTCTCTAGCAATTTCTTTTTTGACCCTTTTGTTGTTTAAGAGTGTGTTATTTAATCTCCATATATTTGTGAATGTTCTTGTTGTTTGGTGGTTATTGAGATCCAGCTTCATCCCACTGTGATCAGAGAAAGTGGTTTGAATAAGTTCAGTGTTCTTAAATTTATAAACACCTGTTTGTGCCCCAGCATATGACCTATCCTGGAAAATGTTCCATGAGCATGAGAAGAGTGCATATCCTTGTGCTTTTGGGTGCAATGACCTATATATATCTCTTAGGTCTAATTCATTTATCAATTATTTAACTTCTCTATTTCCTTGTTATCTTCTCTCTGGTTTTTCTAGCTATTGAATAGAGTGGTGTATTGAAGTCTCCTACTATTATTTTTGAAACATCTATCACTTCCTTCAGTTTTGCGAATGTCTGTTTCATGCACTTTGGAGCTCCTTGTTTGGGAGCATAAACATTTATGACTGTTATATCTTCTTGGTGAATTGACCCTTTAATTAGTATATAGTGTCCTTCTTTGTCTCTTATGTCTTTACATTTAAAGTCTATTTTATCTGATATTTGTATAGCTACTCCTGCTTTCTTTCAGTTACAACTTTCACGGAACATCTTTTTCCATTCTTTCACTTTCAGTATATTTGCATCCTTGTGTCTAAGATGAGTCTGTTGTAAGCATATAGCTTGATTATATTTCTTAAACCATTCTTCCTATCTGTATCTTTAAATTGGTAAGTTTATTCCATGAACATTCAAAATTATTACTGAAAAAGTGTTTCTTGATTCCACCATCTTATCTTTTTAATTTTTTTTCTCAGATGTATATATTTTTCCCTCTTTCTCTTTGTATTCTTTAAATTACCCTTAGTGGTACTTTTCAATTCTGAGCCCTCCTCCAGACCTCCTTCTCCTGTCTTGTTCTTTCAGCTGGAAGAACTTCTTTAAATATTTCTTGTAGGGTTGGTTTCTTGTTGACAAATTCTTTCAGGACTTCTTTGTCTGTGAAAACTTTAATCTCTCCTTCAATTTTGAGGGACAATTTGGCTGGAATTCCTGGCTAGAAGTCTTTCTCTTTCAGGATCTTGAATATATCATACCACTGCCTTCTCACCTCCAGGATGCTAGTTGAGTAGTCTGAACTCAGTCTTATTTGGTTTCCCCTGTATGTAGTAGATTGTTTTTCTCTTGCCGCTTTCAGGATTTTCTGCTTCTCTTCAACATACTAATCAACATTTGACTGATTAGTGTGTTCCTTAGGGAAGGCCTATTTGGATTTATTCTGTTTGAAGTTTGTTGGGCTTCTTTGACATTTATATATTTTCCCTTTATGAGGGTTGGGTTGTTTTCCCCCATTATATCCTCAACTACTCTTCCTAGCCCTTTACTCCTCTCTTCTCCTTCTGGAACACCAATGATTCTTATATTTGCATGCTTTGTTTTATCTATCATTTTCCTTAGATCCAATTCATTTTTTCCATCTTTTTTGCCATTTGCTGTTTTGAGTTTTCAAAGTCAGTTATCCTGTCCTTTAACTCATTTATTGTTTCTTCTCTCTCTTCAAATCTGGGGTTGTGTGCCTCTAGTATGTTTTTTATTTGGTCAAGAGGGTCTTTAATCTCTGTGATATCTGCTGTTTTTCTATTCATTCTTTCGATTTCCTCTTTATGCTCTTCTACTGTCTTCTTGATCTCCTTTATGTCATTTGCTATCCTGCTTATTTTATTAAGTAGAGTTGTATGAATATCTTTGATTAGTTGTTCCAACATCTGTGTCTCCTCAGGTGTTTTAATTTGGTCATTAGGCAGGGCTGTATCTGTCTTCATTGTGATATGCTTAGTGATCTTCTACTGTCTTCATCACAGGTAGATATCTTGATTGATTTACTTTGGGAGTTGATTTCTTTCAGTAGTTTAAGGCATTGTGTTTGCAGGATGGTTGTACAGCAGGGAGCAGGGCACAGGATGGAGCACTCAGTACGCTGAGTTGTTTCAGGTCAGGTATAGGTGCAGGTTGGGGATGTTACACTGATGCTTGTGAACATGGGTGCCCAGTGACCAGGAGGGATGTAGCTGTGTGGGTGCACCAGTCTGGGGGTCGTAACCCTGGTGTGTGCTGGTCTAAGGCATGGGGCCCTTTGTGCACATGTGTAGAGCTATACCACAAGGTTGGCATTATGCCTTCATTGACTGGGGGTAGATATGACCTGGCTGCACAGGTCAGCACTTTCTCAGAACTGGGAATTGAGGCTGAGGGCCATGTGCATGTGCGATTCTAGGACTCCTGTAAAGTGAGTTCCCAGAGCTGAATGACGTGACTGGGGGTCTGTCTGCATGAGTGGGCCTAGGAGTGCCATAAACTGATTCACAGAGCTCAGGTGGGGCGGGGTGAGGCTGTGTGACAGTATGAGCAGGGGGGCGGGGGTAGCCTGGGTATGGAGGTTAGTGCCTACAGACTTTATGCGCTGGCAACAGCCTATAGGGAACAGGGAGGGGGAAGCAGTGCTCAGAAGGGGTGTAGGAGAGGTGGGTTGGGCTGCACTAGGGGTGGGGGTGTGGGGCAGGTATGTACAGTGGGGGCTAGTGGGGTTGGGGGCGCCTGGAGCACGGGGAATGGGAGCCAGTGATGCGGTTTGGGTGCATGGGGTGTGGGGTGGGTCACCGTTCACGAGACTGTGCTGATGAGGGTAGCATGCCCAAGTAACGTGGCCTGGCTTACTTCCTAGTCCCCGGCTCCCATCTGTGCACTTCAGTGGGCTCCGCACCTCTGTGCCAGGCTCCAGCTTTCTGTCTCTTAGTTCCTTGGACTCTGAAACCAGGGCTGCCCCATGTGGTGCAGAAAGCTCTCCTATGTCAGCTACATTCCCAAATCGCCACCTCAGTCACCCTCTGTCCCTTATCTAACTTTTCTGTGGAGCAGGACTAATCTCAACCTACTCTATTCGGCCATCTTCCCAGAAGTCCCTGAGTTAATTTTTGTATATCGTATTATGGGGAGTAATTCCAACTGCCTTAGTTTGCATGTGGATATTCAGTTGTCTCAGCACCATTTGTTAAAGAGATTATTCTTTTCCCCATTGAATTGTCTTAGCACCCTTTTCAAAATCAATTGACCACAGATGTAAGTGTTTATTTCAGGAATTTCAATTCCAGTCCATTAATCTGTATGTCTATTTTTATGCCAGCACCACACTGTCTTGATTGCTGTAGCATTATATTAAGTTTTGAAATCAGAGCATTCGAATCCTCCAGCCATTCATTTTCAAGATTGTCTTGGCTAATCTGGGTCCTTTCCATTTCCATATGAATTTTAAGATCAGCTTGCCAATTTCTGCAAAAAACAAAAAAGAAGCCAGCTGGAATTTTGATAGGAGGGTGTTGAATCTGTAGATCAATCAAGTAGAGTGAAGTGATAGCAAGCAGTTTTGTATGGTACCAGTGTTGGGTTAGCACGGGGAAAATGAGAGGGAGCTGTGTTTCCAGACCACTTTGATCAGGAATCTATAAAGGCTGGACTTGATCACGTGTGTGATCTCTTCCCTGTGGCAGGAGATCTCTTTTAGGAAAGTAGATTTTGGTGGCTAGATGCCTGGGCTTGGGCCAACTGTTTAGTCCATTTGCTGATGATTTAAGCAGGAAAGAAAGTTACTTATCCTTAATTTTACATATAGTAAATCACATCATATGTAGTTCTACTTTCTAAAATGATTGAGTCACTCTTAAAATTAACCTAGACAATTTGGTTTTCTTGAGTTATTAATTCTTTAGGCTGAGATTGTTAAATAGCTGTCCAAAACAATGCCAGAAAATTGGCTCTGGCACAAGCCAAACCTGGTACCTCTGTTGGGTGTTCTTTCTTCTTACAGGGGCAAGGGAACAGGTTCCCACAAGCATGCTCGTGGTTAAACACCTACAGGAGATACAGGCAAGGTGCAGGAACCTGGGATACCAAGCTGATGACTGGAGAGTTTGCTGCCACTTCCTATCAAGCTTCACCTCATTTTCTGAAAGCACTTTTTTTTTAAATTGCGTGATTCCTTCTCCCTTCTCCATTTCTCCTCTTCATTTCTCCTTTTGTATCCTCATCCTTACTCAGTGCCTCCTTTACCTATTTCATTTTTCTTAGAAGGAAGTATCATTTATTACCCCCTTTTCTGATGTTTTAAATGAAATCTTGTATATGTAAACTTTGTACAACATTTAAACAAAACATACATGCATAAACTAATAGGGGAACTTCACCTCTGAGCAGACTTCAATCTGACTCTCCCAGTGGCAAACAAGACACTCAAAGAATGGTAACTGTGTAGGTGTAGGTCCGATTTTTCTCTGCATATGTGTCTATCAATTCAATTCAATTAAACGAATATGTATTGAGCACCTCGTATATACAGTACACTGTTGATATATAGCAGTTAGCAAAACTGAAAACAATTCTTGCCTTCTGGGAGCCTATTCCTAAGAATCCACAGGTATCTAGACGTTTTACCAAACTGAGATTCTTTTACCCCACATGGTGATCTGCAACTTGCTTTTATTTCTTCTTCTCTCTCCATAGTCATATGAAGTTTAATGTGAATTTTGTCTTGCTTTCCCTTCTCTTTTTAATTTTTTTAAACTTTTTTATTGTATAGTATAACATATACATATATAACATACACAACAAGCAAAGATATAAAAATGCAATAGTTTTCAAAGCACTCTTCAAAAAGTGGTTACAGGACAGAGCCCAGAGTTTGTCATGGGCTACCATACAATCCTCTCATATTTTTCCTTCTAGCTGCTCCAGAATATAGGAGGCTACAGGGCTTAAATACTGTTTTATCATCACAATCGACTTTTTTCCCTTCTTTTTTTGTGAATAATAACACATATACCAAAAAGCTATAAATTTGGAAGCACAGCACCTCAATTAGTTGTAGAACATATTTCAGATTTTGACCTAGGTTACAATTTCACAATTTTAGATTTTTACTTCTAACTGCTCTAAAATACTGGATACTAAAAGAGATAACAATTTAATGATTCAGCGTTCATATTCATTTGTTAAGTCTTATCTTCTATGTATAATTCCACTGTCACCTTTGATCTTTTCATACCTCTCTTTGGGGTTGTTTGGGCTATGGCAATTATAAATTTTTGATACTGGAAGGGTCTGTCACTAATATGGGGTAGGGAGATGGAACAATCTGATGTTCTGGAGAGACTGGGACAGGTTTCAAGACTTCTTTGGACCAGGGACCCATCTGGAGGTTGTAGGTTTCTGGCAAGTTACTCTAGTGCCTGGAACCCTTGTGAAATCTTATAAATTGCCCTAGGTGTTCTTTAGGATTGGCTGGAATGGTCCTGGCTGGGGGTTCGCATATTATGATAGGTACAAGGTCTACTTGAAGCTTGCACAGGAGCAACCTCCAAAGTAGCCTCTCGACTCCATTTGAACTCTCCCTGCCACTGATACTTTATTAATTCCACTTCTTTTCCTCCTTTTGGTCCAGATGGAATTGTTGATCCCACAGTGCCAGGTCTGGATTCATCCCTGTGAGTCCTCTCCCATGTCACCAGGGAGACTTTCACCCCTGGATGTCATGCCCCATGTAAGTGGGAATGCAATGCTTTCACTTGCAGAGTTGGGCTTAGAGAGATTGAGGCCACATCTGAGCAACAACAGAGGTCCTCCAGAAGTAACTCTTAGGCATGCCTATAGGTAGTCTAAGCTTCTCTGCTACCTACATAAGCTTCACAAGAGTAAGCCTCATGATCGAGGGCATGGCCTATTGATTTGGGTGTCCCTGAAGTTTGACACAGTATCAGTGGATTTCCTGAAGGTCAGGTTTAGTAGTTCCATATTCTTTCTCCCATCCCTCAGGGGACTTTGCCAATACTTTCTGATTATCTCCTTAATATACTCTAAGATGTTTCCAGGCCTTACAATAACCTATATAGGATTAAAGGACCTCTTTCTCATTCTGAGCTTTCTGCGTTTCAGTTGTTCAAATGAGCTATACTGATAGGTTGAATTAGATTATGCCCTGCAGAAAATTTCAGTTACAGAACTTGCTTTTTTAATATAATTTTTTAATTAGAGAAGTTATAGGCTTATAGAAAAATCATGCAGAATATACAGGGTTCCCTCCACCTCCTCATTATTAACATATTGCATTAGTGTGGTACCTTTGTTACAATTGACAGAAGAACATTGTTATAATTATACCAACTATAGTCCATTTTACAATAGGTTTCAGTGTACAGTTCTGTGGTTTTTTAGAAAATGTTATTCTTATAACATTTATGCAACCTAAAATTCCCCCTTTTAACCATATTGAAATATATTTTCCAGGGGTGTTAATTACTATAATCACCACCATCCATTTCCAGAACTCACCTATAACCAAACAGAAATTGTATTAATTAAGCATTAACTCCCCTTCTCTACCTCCACCCCATCCCCTGGCAACCTATATTCTAGATTCTAATTCTGTGATTTTGCTTATTTTAATTATTTCATATCAGTGAGATCATACAATATTAGTCCTTTGTTTCTGACTGATTTCACTCAACATGATATCCTCCAGGTTCATCCATGTTGTCACATGTAACAGAACTTTGTTCCTTTTTTATGGCTGAATAATATTCCATTTCACATAGAAACTACATTTTATTTATCGATTTATCTGTTGATAAACACTAGGGTTGCAATTGTTAATAATACCACTGTGAACATCTGTTCAGAAATATCTGTTCAAGTCTCTGCTTTCAATTCTTTTGGGTGTATACTTAGAATTGGGATTATTGGGTATACTTAACTTTCTGAGGATTCATCAAATTGTTTTCAGCAGTCACTGCACCATTTTACATTCTCACTGACAAAGAACAAATGTTCCTATTTCACCAGATCCTTCCTAACACTTCTAATTTCTCATTTTTAATAGTATCCATTCTAGTGAGTGTAAAATGGTATCTCATTATGATTTTGAGTTGCATTTTTCTAAATGCTAAATATATTAATCATTTGTCATATGATTTTTAGCTATTTGTATATCTTCTTTGGCGAACTGTTTAAGACTTTTGCCCATTTTTATTGGGCTGTGTTTGTGTTTTGTTGTAAGATTTCTTTATAAACTCTAGATGTTAAACCCTTATCAGATATGTCTTTTCTAAATATTTTCCCCATTCTGTAGTTTGTCTTTTTACTTTCATGATGAAGTATTTTGATGCACACCCTATTTTTTCTTTTGTTGCTTTTGCTTTTGGTGTACAGTGTAAGAATACATTGCCAAATGCAAGATCTTAAAGTTGCTTTCCTATGCTTTATTTTAGGAGTTTTATTGTCTTGCCTAGTTTTTTAAAAAGTATTTATTGAGAACTCTTCACATGTATACAGTCCATCTGTAGTATACAATCAGTGGCTCACAATATCATCAGATGGTTTTGTATTCATCACCATGATCATTTTTGGAGCATTTGCATCACCCCAGAAAAAGAAAAAAAAAAAGGAAAAAATAAAATATGTTCCATACTCCTTGCCCCTCCCTCTCATTGACCACTAGTATTTCAATCTACCAAATTTTACCCCATCCCCATATTATTTATTTATTTATTGTTCTTATTTTTTTACTCATGTGTCCATACCCCAGATAAAAGGAGCATCAGACACAAGGTTTTCACAATCACGCAATCACAAGGTGAAAGCTATATAGTTATATAGTCGTGTTCAAGAATCAAGACTACTGGAACACAGCTCAACAGTTTCAGGTATGTCCCTCTAGCCACTCTAATACACCATAAACTAAAAAGGGATATCTATATAATGCATAAGAATAATCTCCAGAATAACCTCTTGACTGAAATCTCTCAGTCATTTAAACTTATTTTGTCTCATTTCTTCTTCCTTTTGGTCAAAAACTCTTTCTCAATCACATGATGCCAGGTCCTGGCTCATTCCTGGAAGTCCTGTCCCATGTTGCCAAGGAGATTTACATACCCTAGGAGTCATGTCCCACGTAGGGGAGGGCAGTGAATTCACCTGCCAAGTTGACTTAAAGAGAGAGGCAGAACTTCCGGGTCAAGATGGCGGCTTAACAACGTGTGCTTTTTAGTTCGTCCTCCAGAACAACTACTAAATAACCAGAAACAGTACAGAACAGCTCCTGGGGCCACGTCAGTGACCAGACACACAGTGTACCCCAGTCTGGACCAGCCGGACCGGCTGCGAGCACCCCCCAGAACCGTGAGTTCCCAAAGCTGCGGCGG